>JALPQI010018870.1:0-17666 GCA_025490895.1 Thaumatotibia leucotreta
TCCCATTGCACTATCCGAAACCTAAACAATAAAATTGTGTTAGGAATGTGGATATTTCTTTGAACGGTTTGTTGACATTGTTCGTAACTTCTATTGGCGGCGACTTTAGATAGACACACGTTGCCCTTGGAGCTACTTATCTCTTTGTATCTAAGAAAAGTATACAAGGTGGCCATAAAATAAGTGCGTTCTCGTTGCCTGTTGTTTTGGGACTCAGAATAGGTCCCCTAGGAGGTTTTTGGAAGTTTCAGTATCCTCATTGAGATTTTCGGCTAATAAACGTATTAGCCTGTACACCAAAGACTTATGTTTTGATAATAGCACATATAGTAGGGAAAAGAGCTGATGATGATGAATTCACGAATCACGATTTAAAAATAATAGTGAAGGCGAAACCTACTGAATCATTAAATATTTTCAATTACGGGAGTACTGATCTCCACTTTACTGCAGAGTTTGTCCAGCGGTTATGAAACCTTTGCGTTGAAGACTGAGGTTTTATGTTTTAATTAAAGAATAAAAACATTTTTCCTCTGTAACTGTAATATGAATGAATCTCCGTGGTCTCCGTGTATAAACGCATCTCATGATATGACATTGGATCGACTGTTCGTTACCTACCTACGTGTCGAGGTCTCATGCTTAAATATCGAAATAATTGTACTACAAGTCACTCAGATGCTTGCTGCATTGAAACAACTACCTAACTTTTGCATCTTATGATACAATAATGTGTATCCACATGACAACATGGGCTGATTTATTAAACAAGTGACGATCATTACCATAAACATGTTATGAAGGAGATGACATTTTAAATGTTACGCAAATGCGTCAATGAGCATCAGCTCATATACAAAAATATTATGTAGGTAGATAATTTTCTTTTCATACGATATTATAGCCGTCATACCTACTTACACAACTATGATACTTCAGAAAAAAATATGTGAAAAATTGTATCGTGGGGTATATTAGGTAGTTACCTAATATACCCCACGATTCAATTTTTCACATATTTTTTTCTGAAGCTTTTCAAATTAATGCATATTAGTTAATATGCATCAATTTGAAAAGCTCTCCCTGTTATCGCTTTCTATCTATCTCAAATAAAACATGGCGACCGCGGCACATCATTTTACACCCCGCAAAAACTATCCAATTTCGCTTAAACGGGTACTCGGAAGAAACAAAGAATTTCTTTAGCTGCCTGCCTACAATTGTCGCAGAAGAATCTATCAAACGTCGGTGTCCACATTTCTAAATTATGAATACTTTTGTTCTTGTTACAGAGTGTTGCTAGTGTTGCCGGAGATAGCCTTGAACGTCATGGGCACCATGTGGATGTTCTGTGACGTCATAGAATGCTCTGTCTCCGACAAGTTTTCCAGCATCGTCATTCAGAGTAAGTCGATCAATGGATACATGATACTACTCTCAAATCTGGCCTACATAATCAACAATATTATCTATTTTAAAACCTAAAAACTGATACTGTAATGACATTAATGTAATTTATTGCAGCTGAAAATTAATGGTTATGCATTTATTCATAAAATCGTGCTCATTAGCATGACCTCATGCATAGTTAAAAAGGTCGCTTTTAAATCATGTCTTAGTCAATGAGTTAACATTTAGTAAAACTATGACAAAAATATAAAAGGTGCAAGTGCTGAAGGTTTGTTCAAAACTTAGAAACTTGGACGTTGTTGCCGTCGAAACATTGAAAGATCCCAAAGTATTTTTTATAACTAATGGTTATCTAGAATGTAATCATTGTTTTAACCAACTAACAGGGGGTTAAATTGTCCACACATTTTTGACACTTGTAACCGTTTAAGTCGGGTTAGTGGCCTAGATTATGCAAGTGGACCTTAATATGCCTCATAAACTAGTTCTCCAACTATAACTTTATTTATGTAAATATACAAAGAAAAATAGAATAAGATAAACTAACACTAAGGAAAAAATAAAACTATATCGACAAATACTACACGTTAACAAATATTTACAAATAAAAAATAGGCTCGAGCTCCGTGCCTGATGGTAGGGTGCCCAGAAGGCTGGCGGAATTACCTCGCTGAATAGCAATTGCTATTCGCTGGGCGAAGTAATAACCAACTCTCTGGTCACCGGTGGCGTCTACGAGCCGCTTCTTAAGGCCTTTAAATATCTACGGAGAATAGGAGACAATATTGCATACTACAATTTTAATTTACTTTTGTCCAGGCATAGTCCTCTTCAACTGGGTGCAACTCGGGCTCACAGTGTTCGGCCTGTTCATGGTCTTCGACCCGCTGGGCTCCGTGAACTACGGAGACATGGTGGACACGCCCAACCAGGTGCGGCACCACCGCAAGGTCACCGGCCTCTGGTCTAGAAGGTTCCGCTGGGCCTTCTGCTGGCTGAAGCGAGATGAGCACGGAAAAGAGGCTTTCCAGCAAGTCGCAGGTGAATATGGCTGCTTATTGATTTTTGACTTCATTGAGAGTTACGAATGATAAACGATTTCTTTTGAAGTGAACTGACGTTCAGTTTGCGCATTTTTTTAATGGAATTCAAGCTACCTAAAAAGGGCTATTGGAGGTACCATAAAACCACCTAACTATAGTCCAAACACTCCCAACGATGGTCCAAAACTTTATCGAATAACAAACATTAGGTATCATTGTTATACTTATCGTGCTATTGATTGACAAAAACTGCTTATTCATAAAGAAAACAACTTTGACAAATCCAAAAACAACATAGGGACTGAGGCTTATTTAGGAGTTTAAATTGTGGACCATAGTTGCAGTATTGGACCATAGTTGGGTGGTTTTACGGTAAATAAAATAAGCTCTTGGCGCGTTGTAATTGGTAGAATCTTTGAATGTCCTAATACTACTGACCTGGTACTGGCCGATATAAGAACTCTGAAGATATGACAACGGGGGTCGCCCGGCTATTATTCGGTAAAACGAATAGGTTTGTGTGTCTATGCTGGTTGGAAACTTGGAAATGCAGTATCCCAATAAAAATATTTACAAATAGGAAACGAAAACAAAACTGACATGTACTCTTCGTTCATTTCGAGAAGATACCCACAGCTAATCCAGAATTCTTTCTTTGCAGCTCTCCTCAGTGCCCTATTCAGATCAACAGACCTGGTCCCATCCGACGTCGTTGCAGGCTGCGTCCTCCTACGAGTTCGCCAGAAAAGGGAAACTCGAGAAATGCGCCGCATTCAGATGCTCAACGACGAGGAACCGATATACACGACAGATGTCAACAAAATCTTCTCAGAAACACCACCGTGGATGAACCTCAAAGATGCGCTGCATTATCTCAAGTTGTCCATAGCGGCGTATGGGTGGCCGTACGTTTTGTATCGACACTGCTTTACTGGATTTTGCAAACTGGCCAGGCATCTGACGTGTTGCTGTTGTCGGTAAGTTTTAAAATGTTCGGAAAGCTAGGTGTCTCTAGTGATTTCAACACAAGTCAGCGTTTATCGCGTAAATGGGCCAATCAACTTTTACACCGACATATTTTCTGTCTCCTGCGTTACTTTTCATAAACTTACAAATGTACGTCAATTAATACTATACACATATTTAGAATGAAAAACCGTTGGAGCCTAAATTTATCGATGTGAATTTGTGTGAGACCTAACGTATGTAAAATTTATAAGCATTTTTTCTAGCAAACTTGATGAAATTGTCACCTGCGTTACCGGACAAAATAGTGTCGACCGAAAAGTAGATTGACCCAAATGCATAGGTATTGAATATATTACTGCCTTCCTCCAATAGGTTATATCATAAGTAGGTACCACAAATAGGTACCTATTAATTTTTTCACAGGTTTAGTGAATAAATTATAATCAATAATCTTTATTATTTAATCCTATTTAACTTTTGATATGACGTGTAATCGCTTTCATTATTTTTATCTAACAATAGATGCAAAAGTATACCCGTACTATCACGGTACTTGAGTTAAGTAGTACCTAGTGTTATTGTTTTATTCCTGTAGTTACCTACCTAATTCGATGTATTGCTACCTGTCTGTCAGTAAATGAGAACATCAATTATCTACCTACTTGTGAGCATACTCACTTACGTTACATTAATAGCAACCGAATTAAAATTAAGTACGTACCTACTTACCTAAATATAGTAAGAAGAACGCTTTTCCATTATACCTGCCCACGCCCTGTTGTAGATAATAAGACTTACTTTTTTATCGGTCGAGAAATGTTTTCGTTGATTTCTCCTCAAGATTTTCTATAATAATAAATACCTGGGCGACCGATTTACGCTCGCTAACTCGAAATCCCTTTTTTCCCAGAGATAAGGCTAAATTAGAAGACATAGGTACCAAACACTCGCAGCTATATTATTGCGCTGTTAATTCTGCCTTGATCGTAAAAACCTACTTAAAACAGTTAGGTAACATAATATATAACGTACTAAAATGTACAATACCATTATCATACAACCACAAATTACAATTACTAATTTAATAAAAATGGATATTAATTCAACATTAAAAATTAAATTAGCAAATAACGTAACATTTACATAAGTATTTATATAATTAAAATGTCAATAAATTATTTAGTCTTAGTCATCTAAGTACTTTTTTATGGAATAGTACAGTCAAAGACAAAATAAGGTGTACACAAAAATGTACAAAAATATGTCCCAGTGCACTCTAATTCTGTGTAATAAGAACGTCGTAACATATTTATGAACGGATTCTTCGATACTTATTTTTGCACTTGACTGTACCATGTTGACTAGAAAATTAAAGAGTTATTTTTTTAATATACGTATTTGACTTATGCTATAAATTATTATAAATTCCGTATATGCTTTTTTAGAACAAAATACGTGCGATTTTATGTTAGAAAGTTGTTTACTAAATGAGACAACTAAGTAGGGCCTAAGGATGAGTGGGGTTTACTTCTGTAGCTAAAAAGAAAATTGGACGTAGTTCTGCAAACAGAAACTAATCCGCACGAATTTGTCATTTTTATTACCACCTTAAATAAAAACAAACAAGTCAATCTTTAAAATGACAAATACGTGTGGATTGGTTCCTCTGTTTACGTTACGTCCAATTCATAATATCTACTATGTACTCATGAATTATATCTGCATTATTTTGGCTGATGCAATCCATTGTTTTTGTATACCTATAGATGTTGTCTCTCTCTTTCCAGCCCCAAGAACTCGATAGTGACGGACGACAACTGTTGCATGTGTCACTTCGCCGGAGTCAAGTACATGTCCAAATTGGAGGCAGATGACATCATTTTCGCGGCTTTCAACAATCACGTTTTTGAGGTAGGTACCTAAAATAAAATTACGTAGCCATTTAAATTACCTACATACATAACATTTTAGGACTGTCATATGAATGTTAGCTCTGTCCTATTTTTCTCATGGTTTGAGAAAAGGATCGCGTTTATTTTTAAGTGACGGATACTCTTATAGTTGCGTTCTGCAGTCTGCGGTCAGATCAACAGTAATATGACCCCACCACAGAACCCATGCAGTGTTGCAAACACATGAACACATTAGTGTTTTACGTTAGCTGGGTCATACAGATTGTTTTGTATTGAGTTAGAATCATATTTTTTTGTTAGGCGAATACAACCCGATAGGTGACTTCTGATTAACCGTTAACTTTCACAATGTCCACAGTAGGGTGCACTTATTTTTCAACTTTGTAGGTTGTTCGAACCAATAAAGTAGCTCTTTGCTCTCCCGATTGCTATTTTCTATGGGGCACCCTCTCATTTTGTTATTTTATTTGATAAGATAAGTAACCCATATTTGTTTTCCGAAGTACGAAGTTCAAGAAAGGCAAGATGATTAGTCGTTTTTTTATTACTTCGGTAGCGACCCCTAATTTTTCTTATAATAATTGATAAAAAAAAAACAAATATGGTTTACTTATCAATTAAAAAAAGAAGAGGGTGCCCCATAGAAAATTGTTATCGGGAGAGCAAATAGCTCTTTTATTGGTTCGAACATCCTACAAAATTGCAAAAATAAGAAGCACCCTAGTCCACAGGAAAGACGCCCGTTTTCGCGATCGCTGTATGACCCAGCTACGGAATCGTTTCAAAATGAATTGTCGAACATTATCTTGATATTGATGCATGATTTAGATAATAGCGATCAATTGATCACGTGTTAATATCATTTCATTAGCGATACGTTTATTTGGGATCTGAAAGTATAAGTAAGCTAGCATTCAACACTAACGAAAATGTTTTGAAATGTCAAAGTTCAAGGCAAAACAGTCCTTTTAGTCCTTTTTCAAGGGTGTGTCCGGTTACGGTTTTAACTTAGGCGATGGACTTGTTAATTGAGATATCAGTTGACGCCCATTTTAGACGTTAATATATGAGTGCAAATCGCGAAGGTTTAATATATTATTTCAGGTCTACGAGTATAAGAAATTGGGTCATTATTAAAAATTATAATTCATGAATTCACTGAAGACGTACTTAGAAACGACGTAAAGATGATTAGGAAACTTTTTGAAATGTAATTAGTAGTAAGTATTTTTATCTAATGGGTACTCAAACGGCTACGCAAATCTATTACCTACTACTAGTATCCAAGAAAAAATATTCTAAATAATGTAACCATAGATAGTTAATAAGGTATTTTCTGTAAGCAAATTAGACGTGAATAGTTGTGCAGTGGCGTGCACAGGGTTTTTAGTTAGGGTAGGCAATTTTTTTTTATCTGAGCAACAAACAATATTGACCATCGCCTTGCAAACTCACAAGTGGATAGACTTTAGTAAAGTAAAAGAGTCTAGGTATAGCTTGCGACAATAACTAAGTCTTATAGGTATCTCGACCGCCGACTTTTGTTAACGTCCTAATGCTTGTCAAATGTTTTCTAAAGAAGAGTGAAAGGTTTTTAAATATGCGTAGCATTAATCATCGGTGAATTCGAAATATAAATGCAATACCTAACGAGTGAAATAGCTAAAATACAATGTTCATTAATGCTATAAGTACAATTTCCGAGTACAGAATACATCGACTTTTGAAATAATTACACGTACCTGTACTAACTTCTTTCGTTTTATTGTTAACTTGCTAAATCCGCCGAAAATCAACTTCGTAGACACGACTATAGTAGAGGTCCAAATGGAAAAAATTGTGCGCTGTGAGTTACAGTTTTGTAATTTTTACCAGAGCTAGAGGGTGTAAAAATAAATATTTTTAGATGTGGAGGGAAAATCAATTCCCCCCCTGAAAGAGGGGGGAGGGGGGTGAATGTGCAAACGGAAGGGTTATGTTAAAAAATTTTTCGTCTGACATTTAGGCCTACTATTCATTGTTTGGTATCATTTTCATATAAAACAGACACGAGGAATTCATTTTTGATAATAAACATGAGGATTTTCATACATAAAAAAATAATTATTGGTATAAAGGTAAAATAATCACCGTTTTTATTTTGATTGTTGCGTTATATAAGTATTACCAAATAAATATATTAAAATAAAAAAAATACTACAAGATAGCATATTTATTGTAGTTTCTAAAAATATATACTTTTTGGAACTTTCCATGCAAAAATAAGTTGTAAAAAAATTGCACCTGTCGCGTACCTCGAATAAAAAAGGGACGTTGCTTTGACTTATTGTTGACAGTACCACCTAGATACGTTTCTACTGTGGGAATTTAGCGATTTTGCGTAAACAAAATACTCCATAATGTCTGTTAGGTCAAATTGCATCTGGGTTAACCAAGCACCCCGGGTTAAACATTTATTGCATACGGAATTTGATAATTGATAAATTTCTTATGAAGTAAGTGACTGACCCGGCACTATACAGAGGATATCCGAGACATCAGCCTATGTGATATTAGAATGGCTCTTGAACAGCTCAACAATAACAGGGCGTCTTGGTAAACCAATCCTTATGGCCCTTCAGAAGTTTTTCAACTCCGAAAGGAAGAACGCCTTAGGCATGGAACAGAAGAGTGGTGGTACTGTTCTTGAAAAAAGGTGACAACGCCTTATTGAAGAACTACCGATCCATTTCACTTCCGAGCCATATTTATAAGATGTTTTCAAGAGTCATTACGAATCGTCTTGCACGCAGGCTTGATGACTTCCAGCCTCCCGAACAAGCCGGTTTCCGAATTGGCGTTTCGTAAATGTTCTACAGAAGACCGAGGAATAGGTATAACCTGCCCCTCTGTTTAGCGTTTAGCGTTTGTGGACTACGATAAGGGGGGTTTCCATGACGTACTAATGCAGTTTAATTTAGGTCGAGAGAAAGGGACAAGGCTATACGAGTCGTGCATCACTGCCCCTTTCCCAGAACCTAACCTAACTGAATCGCATTAGTACGTCACGGTAACCCCCAAGGCCTTCGATTTGATCGAAACTCTGGGCGTACTGCAGTCTCTTTAACAATACCCAGTAGACTACTGTTATTTCGAAATGTTGAGGTGTTTGTACGAAAGCGCCACTATGTCAATCCGACTCCAAGACCAGAGCTTGAAGCATATTGTACTGCAGCGGGCACTGGAAGATGTCTTTAAGACTGGACTGGAAAAGGTGAGTATCAACATAAACAGCGAGTACCTCACTCATCTTCGATTCGCTGATGAGATGATACGGTGGTCTTGGCTGAGACCTTGGAAGATTTCCGTACGATGCTCGTTGCCCTCAGTAGCGCCTTCGAGCGAGTTCGTCTTAGGATGAACATGGATAAGACGAAAACTCCCGTTACAATCGGAGACTAAACTCGAAGGTGTAGACGACTATAATAATATACCTAGGACAAGCTACCCAGTTAGGTAGATCCAACTTTGAGTAAGAGGTCAATCATCGAATCCGACTAGGTTAGGCAGCGTTTGGGAAGCTACGACACATCTTCCAATATTGTGGCAACACACACTGATCAATTATTTAAAAGAGTGATGACATAAGGCACTGAAACGTTGTCGCTTAGAATGGGCCTCATAAGAAAGCTTAAAGTCACCCACAGGGCAATGGAGAGGGCTATGGTGGGAGTCTCTCTGCGAGGTCGTATTAGAAATGAGACGATCCGCAGCAGAACCAAAGTATAGCTCCATAGCCTCTCCGGATCACTAAACTAAAGTGGCAGTGGGCGGGGCATATTGCACGTAGAACCCATGGCCAATGCGGCGGCCTCGCGGGTGGAAGGCACAGCGTGGGTAGGCCCTTCACAAAGTGGACAGTGAAGGTCTCAGGAGTACGCTAGATGCGAGTGGCGCAGGACCGGTCATTGTAGCAATCTTTGGGGGAGGCCTAATGTTCAGCAGTGGACGTCTTTCGGCTGGTATGGTAATAATGATGATTTATGAAGTAACCGTTTAACAGTTGATTGTCAAATTCCATATGATAAAAGCTTTTAACGTGGGTGAACTGGGTTAGTTGGTTAGTCCCGGTTAGGGAAAATTACCTTTATCGTCTTTGGTAAGGAGATCATTACCTAATGACACTTGTAAAAATGATTACCCATTCCGATTCATATGATCAGATACTATAATATATGTATATCATACATGTGATCAGATAGACCAGATTATATAATATACCCGCGGTATACAATAGTCGATAAATTCTAAAAATATAATCTGATCAAATAAAATTCTTAATAATCTTAGGTTATTTAAAAAAAGAAGATCAGAAAATATTCAATTTACTTTCATATCAAGAAATATTTACAATTGTAATATGAACAATAATATGTAAGTACAAAAATATGTATAATCTATGAGCAGTTGCCGGCACAAAAGTCTCTTTATTGAGATTACGCGGAGGTTTTTGTTGGAGGTACGCGTCAGGTAAATTTTTTTTTCAGTGATTTTTTGTATCAAAGACTACAAAATGTGTATGTTTTAAAAAACTGCAATAAATATGCTATCTAACACAATTTTTTTAAATTGGATTAGTTTGCTTTTTAATACTTATATGACGCTTAAATTAAAATAAAAACGGTAACTTTTTTACTTTTACTCCAAAAAATCTACATTTTTATATGAAATTGCTCATGTTTATGATAAAAAATGGATTTTCCAGGTCCGTTTTACACGAAAATGATACCAAACAATGCATAGTAGGCCTTATTAATTAGTAAAAAAATATTAAACGCAACCCTTCCGCATGCACATTCACCCCCCTCCCCCCGCGCTCAGGGGGGGAATTGGTTTTCCCTCCACATCTAAAAACAACTATTTTGAGACCCTCTAGCTCTGGTTAAAATTACAAAACTGTAACTCGCAGCGCACAATTTTTCTCAACTTTGTATGGACCGTGACCCTTACTACTAGACATACAGCAGTCACCATCAACTAACTAGATATTCACAATTTATTCTCATAGCATAATTCCGTCACGCACAGTCACAAGTCACAACACTTACATGAAAATAAACGTAAAAAAAATCGCTCAGAACCGAATTGTATCAATATAACAATGAATGAGTTTTGTTTTGATAGATTTTCTATTGATTAACCTCAAACCTGTATCGCATAGCAAAAATCAAAACCGACTGTTTGTAAACAAATAAACCTGACAGAATGTAATGCCTCTCACTTCAAATAAAAATCGCAATATAGGAGAGTTCTTAAAATTAAGGCTCGGTAAGTCAGAGAGAGACCGACATTGGCCGTCCTTCTCGCACGTATGGTGCCTAGGCGCAGCCTATTATTTTGATTGTGTGCGTATATTTTCTATCTTCGTGTGCACTGGGCAAGAATATGTATACAGTTCACGGACATGTCTACACAAACGCACTTTGTGAGTGTGTGTGTTTTTGTAGGCTCTGATCGCCGTTGCCTTACCTCTGATGGGGCTTGGGCAGCCGCGCGCTAGGCTAGCTAGCGCGCGCGCAAATTTAAATCGCCGCGAGCTCCGTTAATATAAATATTTATGTGGATTTCTTTTAGAAAACATGACAAATTATTATAATGAAGACGAAAAAGTATATGTAGATGCTGTTCTGCTAGGGTAGGCAGTGCCTATTTGCCTATATGGAGTGCACGCCACTGTGTGAAGCCTTTGTCATGATCTCGTGATTATTTCATTATTTACGTACCTACCGATTTTCATGCTAAACTTATCATGCATTTTCGTCCCAAGGTACTCAAATGATAAATATTATATATTTGTGTACAATAGTACATTGAAGTCACAGCAAATAATGCAACCATATTTACGCCAAAATGGGTATTACATCTAGACACCTACTAACTTGCGGCGGCCACCTACTTTACATAGCCATGTATGAAGCATGCATTGTTTATTAACTGTCAAAACCTAAACGCATACCTATTAGGTATATACATTAAATACGATAAGGCAGTTACGTCATTATTGAAAATACCTATTATTATCCTCTAATATTAACTACTGTAGTTTAATGTTATTATTACAAATACCGAGTCAATAAAGAGTCATGACGAAGATAAACAAACCTGATACCTATATCTCTTTGTAGATTACTCAAACAATGAAGATAATAATGCATTTCTTATGTTCTTGTGGACTCGGACTTGTTCTACTGAAATGACGACAGACAGGTTGACGTAAAGATTTGATCTTTGTATTCGTGTTATCATATTAGTCATGTATCATGTAAATAAACGTAGCGAATAAAATATGATTTTATTACTATTGTAAACTATAGTTTTAAAGTACACGACGAAACGAAGTCAGTGGGTAGCTACGTATTTTTATATGCATTTAGTTGTAAGGATATTTATGCATTGGTACGAATGTTTCCATTTTTTTCATGTAATTAGTTAATTCCAAGTTATGTAATTAGTAATTACAGTACGTACTTAATTTTACAATTACAATGTAAACTATTTACCTATTCATTTCCAAAAAGACTATATATGCGACGGTTTTTATCAAAAGGGAAATTATTCTCGATGGCGCTTACGTCATGCTAACCGACGACGCATGTGCCATAACGAAGCGCCGTTGACAAAGGTCCCTTTTGATTGAAAACGTCACATAAATGGAAAAAAAATAAGTAAAATTAATTCCAATATTATAATTTTTAAGGTTTTCAGTGGATGTCGATACAGATCGTTGTCACCGAGCCCTCGATTCGTCCTTTGAATACAAAAGAATGTTATTCGTTAAAGTCAAATAACTGTTACAATATAATACAGTATATTACATTGTACTCAGTGGGGTCATGAACCATTGCGTAAAATGTTTGTATTAGGTAAGTATTAAAAAAACTATTAAGTACAAACAATTCGGTTAACTTTCGTAACGTAACTCACATCAAAACGCCATGCTAAAATTTTTCTTCTGCATATTATGTAGTGTTTATGTGTAATTCACATATAAATTATTGTGTAAGTTGAATGTTAATGCCACTTCAAATAATTTACTAGTACTTAAAAAACATGTGTTTCGGAGTACGCGCCACAAATTTAACTCCTTCAAAAACTTCTTTGGCCTAAACGATGGCGCAGCCCTCCCCAATCTTTCATCTACTTGAGTACCTAATATCTCCATCAGTGCTTGCGTGATAACTAATTATTTTTAAATTATCCTTTATGTTACTATATTTTTGTTAATAAATGATTATCACTTTAGGTTAAAGTACTTAATTGTTTCACTACTCACTTCTGATTAAGCTTACTAACCTCTACCTATACGAGTATAAACGGGAAGCAAAATGTAGCGACTGGCGATGTTTTCAATCTTTGTTTACCAACGTCACAATACTCGCAGCAAGCCAAAATAGCCGTAAACTCCGAACACATCTCAACAACAACTCAGTCCTCTAACGAAAAAGTCTTATCTGCCACGGATTATCTTTTGTTATACGACATTTCACACTTTACCTGTATGACAAGAGGGTTGCGAGAGAAACTTTCTTGGCGCCATTGCCTAGATTTGTTTCGATAACCAAGCTGGCCTACTACCGCGAAAATCGAAATTCGGAAATTTCTAGGATTTTTCTCTGTCACTCAAACGAAGGCGTCATTAGAGTGAGAGAGACGAATCCTCGAAATTTACGAATTAAGTTTTTCGCGATAGGGCCGCTGATAAATTAGGTTAATAGATACTTATATGCAACAGCGTGTAAGAAACTAGGGCTAGTATGACATAAATATTGTGCATGGTATGATTACTAGGTCAAATCAGTAACTTTTCCTAACGCGAAGCTGAGAGAAGATTTATTTGATACGACGTGAGTAATAAATAGTAATCGTGATAAATAGCCGACATAGCCGTAGTTTATTAGTCCGGTGTAGATAAACAACAAGCAAATAGCAAACTAGCGATCCATTCGGAAATTTGCCTTGTAGGTGGTACAGTCGCCATCAGATGTAACGTTATGGAGCCAGCTGGTTCCACGCTCGACTTAATGAACTCAAGCTGTTGAAGTATGAAACTGCGAAGTTCATGCTTCGGTCAGTTTTCTAACAAGTTTCACTCTACTAATGGTATACGCGCTTACTTTAAATAGATAGGTACCTATACACCAAAGGTTAAAGGGTAAAGGTTTTGCTTTTTACTGTATCAGTGTTATATATTGTAAAGGAAAATAAATATAATATTATAAGATTAAGGTTAAAATATTATACATCATCATCATAGTGGCTAATGTGAAACAATCATTTAAAAATCAATGTTTTTTTAGTTATTAGTACAGGGGCCTATTTCTCGAAAGCTTGTAACTTGTAATACAAGCGGAAGTCCTTATCTTATTAATAGTGTTAAAAAGAGACTTCCACTTGTAATACAAGTTACAAGCTTTTGAGAAACGGGCCTCAGATCGTTTGAATCGTTTGATGCACGAAGACGTATACATTCGTTCGTATTATCATCTCAGTACAGCAGTGTTATTCACTAAGGAAACCGCCTTGCTGTCAGCGCTGTGACAGCGCTGCGGCAGCGTCGAGCCTAAAAATGGTATTCACTAAATGTACTTTAAACGACACTAGTGCTCGGCGACGAATGCGGCGTGAGCTGGAACTACACTGCGTCGAGAGTTTGACGTTTAATGTATGAACTTCGTATTCTCTAACGAAAAACAGCGACGAACTCGCCCGCAACCTCACTCACAGCCTCGATTCCTAATGTCAAATAAGACAGCTAGGATTTTAGACAAGGCTGTCTCGACATCGAGCTCGTTGACGAACGCAGCGTCGAATGTGTCAATAAGAGAATAGCATAGCAGGGTGCGTAACCAAGATGCCAATCGCTAAAGCTCAATCACTAATAAGTAAGAGTAACAAAGAGAGAAAACTACGATAGCGATTGTTAACTTGGCTAAGTACTCTGGTTAGTTCTTCACGAGATAAACAACCTATACCTAACTACAATGGTAGCTACTTTGATAATTTACTTTATATTATATAAAAATAGAATATTTCCCAATATTTCGAATATCTAGTACAAAAAAAATTACTAAAGTGTTCCTCTTTCTAGAAAATATTTTAATATCTACACAAATCCTTATCCAAATTCTTCTAAGCCTATTTCGCCTGAGTTTACTGGGTCGTACACTTTGGCCTAGAATGCGTCGGATACTTTTACCCTACCGTGCACGTACATTAACTTTACTGCGTCGATCATAAAGATACGTTCCAAGTGCTCACACGGAAAACCTTTTTGCGAAGTCGCAAGTGCACTTATCACAGTTTGCTTTAAAGCTTGCTGTTATTATTGACAATTTAGATACAGTGAGCTGCATAAAAGGTCAATAATATTCGATATTAGCTGTTAGTCTTGATTAGATACACCTATGTGAACATGGGGTTTAGGTTTTTGGTATGCAGATGTAAAGGTTAACTTGAGTTTTTGTCAAAAATACTGACTTAAAACAATAATGAATCACTTTGAAGTTACCAAGAGACCAATTGCTCTTTGGCGACAAAGTTCAAGTCACGCGGGATGCTGTAGATTTCTCCATTATTCCTTTATTTCTAGTAACATAATGTTTCGCAGATCTGATGCGTTTTAATTACAAAATGAAAAACGAACTATTGTTTATCGGCTTCTATTGTTATATTATTTATTGACGTAAACTGCACAATAAAAAGTTATTGTATCGAGCCCAAGCATTAACTATGATC
The DNA here is from genome assembly GCA_025490895.1 of Thaumatotibia leucotreta. NCBI lineage: Eukaryota > Metazoa > Arthropoda > Insecta > Lepidoptera > Tortricidae > Thaumatotibia > Thaumatotibia leucotreta. Next base: position 15,110 of record JALPQI010018870.1, read on the forward strand.
AATATCATCATTAACAATATCAATATCATCATTAACAATATCAATATCATAGTTAAATATTCATAAAGCGTAACTTAACAACCGTTTACAAACAATACGGAAAGTTTTATACGTAGGTACAAACATTAGATCTAAGTATAGACCGTGAGCTCCAAGAATAAAAATTTTCTCACACTCCTGTATCGCGCACAAACTAAATAGCGAATAAAATCCGATGCCAATCCTTCATAAAAATCACGTATCTAATGTACTGTTCGCTGCGAAACTGCATTTTGTTATGTTAGGTAACTGTTTTTTATGTCGATGCGTGTCGCAGATTATTTAAGTACATAGGTAATGGCACAAGGTAACCTACCTCAGTGCATAATCTTATGGCAAAACCAGAGGTGGACGGGATGAATTTTCTGTGAATGATGAAACTTGTCATGTGATCATGGTTATGCTTTTAGTTTTTGATTTAAATAAATAAGTAGCTGAACCGCCAGAACGGAAAAATAGTCTTAAAAAACTTGCATACAACATGAGTATGACGTATGATGCCTGTACCCCAATAGTTTCAGTAGCCTAGTCAGTCAGTAATATTTCATTATATATGGTGTTTATAAAAGTTATACTAAACACTGACAGAGAAAAATATGTAGAAAGATTATCCGTTTTTGTGCTTGACCACCGTTGATTATCCAACTAATCATCCGTATATCGTGTTGACGCGTTCTTTTGTTTAGCCCTGCGAATAAAGACCCTTTCCTTACTCTCTGAAATCCGGAGGAGGAGAAAGTAGGGTGATTTATTGCAGCCTTTTATACTCATTCTGCTTTATTGTATTGTGCACAGAGAAAGCATACAATCTAGGTAAATGTACTTACAACTGAACTTAAAAAAACTGTTATTTCCCTTTCTTGCCTTTTGGTACGTACAAAGAGGATCCAACATTTTGATAATAACTTAAACAAACGCATTTAACGACACTCGTTATACATTTTAGGCTTATTCCTATCCCCTTTAATAAAATCGAAATATGGTATCATCCTACAGAATTATTGATTGAAATTACTTAAAACAATGTAACCAAATAAGTACTTAATTGTTCACAGCTCCCGTTCTGCGTGATAGCTGACCATGAACGAGAAAGTGTGGTGGTAGCAGTGCGAGGTTCCATCTCACTGCGCGACATCTTTACCGACTTCACCGCAGGCTCCGAGCGATTCGAGGCTGACGGTACGCAGCTATAACTGTATAATTCCCACAGGAACACTGACGGACTATGTTCTTAGCTTGCTCCATGTTTCGTAGACAGTGAAGTTCTCGCGTTGGAGAGATTTTCACCAGCTTCACTGCTAGTTTCGAAAGACTTTAGTCAAAAGATCTGATACATAGGTAACGGAAAGTCGGCTTCGTGTTTTAATCCTTCGAGTAAGTAGTATCAGGTGCAGGGACGAGTCGACGGTACCGGACGAGGACGTTCACCGATGAGGTGGACAGACGGAGTAAATGCCACCGTGTTGCTCCGATAAACTAAATGTGTATGTCAATAAAGATTATTATTATTATATTATTATTATTGTAAAAACACCAGAAGCGCGAAAATTTGCAAGGATTGCCTTTGCATAGTACAGCAGGCAACACGACCTACGGGACGGGAACGGCCACTCTGTGTAACGCAAGCGAAGAAAAAAAGTACTTTTCTCAAACTTGCTACGGAATGTTGATGTTACTTACTTTAAATTAAACCAGGAAATACTATGTACCCGGTGTCATATGGTAAGATGATATGTAAAGAGATGTATGTATTTCATGTATTTATTTCACACCTAGGACTGCAAACAAACCGTCTTTTGTTTTGAAACGTCAGATTGTGACACTAGGTCTTGACATTCAGCCACAGAAAACAAAGTAACCTAAGAATTTAATGTCTATACCACCAGGTAAAAGAATACCTCAAACAGGTTAAAAAAAAAGTTAGGCGCGAATGTTTTTTTTTAATGTAATGTACGATACTGTACTATTGGTTTATTTACAAATGAAATAGTATGGTTCGGCGAAATCAGTTCGTTTTATTTCATGGCAAGTTTGAGAAAAGCACTATACAAATCTCGGCGAGAAACAGGGTTACAGGCCGCGTATTCCTATCTGGCCTCTGTTCCTTCGGCCAGATATATCTACTTGGCCTGTAACCTTTCGTTTCCCGTCCTCTATAGTAATGTACTATTACTTATACAGGAACAAAATAGTATGCCAAATATACTCCGTGAATTGCTCGTAATTAGAATTAATAGTGGTTTGTTAGGTTGACTCTCACGAAATTTTTTCAACAGTTGTTGATTTTTTTTTAATTTGAAATGGGCTTACTTATGGCCACAGACCGGCCAAGGGCAGAGACGTGGCCTACGATCTACGATGGAGTGAGTTTGCCCACAAGGTGCCTATTCACCCTTGACTTGAATGCTTTATATTGCGGTACTATCACAAATGTTGTTTGATTGCAGGCTTGCCAGAAGGCACGGCAGCACACAAGGGCATGTCGATGGGCGCCGCGAAGATGCTAAAACGACTCATG
>JALPQI010018871.1:0-17335 GCA_025490895.1 Thaumatotibia leucotreta
AAAGCTAAACCAGCTGGTATGGCCAGCGGTAATAGAAGAGGCGCAGAGTCGAGTGAGGGCGCTCGGAGAAGAGGGTTATAGAGTGGTGGTGATGGAAGCAGCGGTCATGGTGCGAGCCAAGTGGTACACCCAGTGCCATCAGCTTTGGGCAGTCATTATACCTCCTGAAGAGGTTAGTCAGTTTACTTTTACTTTTATTTTGGGATCCGTGAATCATGAAAGGCGGGTTGCACTTAGGGCTTCCAAATATTTGGCTTTTTATACCGACAAAGATAAAATAGAATAAAAATAAAATAAAAAGCCTTTTTATTCAAATGAAGATCATTGGGTTGTTAGTAAGTTTAGTACACTGAAAAAAATTCTAAGCTGGATTTATCAGACCTTGCGTAATTCTAACCGGAAATTAAGGTTGATTGGGTGCTATCACAATTTTTCTTTTGTTTTTACCAAACTTTTTATGTTGGCATTCTACTAAAATAATTTGGTTGATTACACCAGTTTTTTGTTGATTTCATCAGTTGTTTGGTATAATGTACAATGTTCTTTGTTGATTCAACCAGAACTCTGGTATGGACTTCAACCTTTTTAGTTTTGTAAATTTGATAGCAAGGATTTGTTACATATATCAAAGTTTCCTCGTAATATAGCCAACCTAAGTCACTTTGGTAAATATTTTATTAGTGTAGGTAAATCACGTATTTAGTTTGAATATTAGTTTTCTTTGATTTGTACCCCTCTTTGGGTGAAGGCCTCCTCCAACTGCTTCCAGCCAGCTTTTGTCGGCAAATTTATTAGTTCATCCGCCCTGCGTTGCATTGTCCTGCCAGTCGGTCTCTTCCCCGATGGTCCCTTCCGTTTGGTAGATTCAATGGTCCATCTTTCATCAGACAAGCGTACTACATGGCCGGCCCACCGCCATTTTAAACTTAGTGCATGGTTGAGGGCATCAATACATAAATAAAATAAATAAATAAAAATTCTTGGACACAAATCGACCTAGTCCCACGGTAAGCTCAATTAAGGCTTGTGATGTGGGTACCAGGCGACGACATATCGTCGGTTGACAACCAAAACTCACTAAGTAACAAACACCTACTGGAAATAGAGATCGTATCTCAGTTCTGATTCAATACTGACATAAGAGGTTGCTAAGAGTAGTGACAGTTTTTATAGTGAGTTTTGCTTGTCAGCCGACGATATATAATAGATAGATACATAAATACATAGACAGCCATGACCAAGGAACAAATATTTGTGATAAATAAATACACAAATAATGCCCTCGCCGGGAGTCGAACCCTGAACCTCCAGCTTCGTAGGTAGGGTCACTACCAACTAGGCTACGGAGGCTGGCAAATCAATGACTCTTGTCGGATTTTTACACTTCTTACTTTGTCGATTTTTCTGATCTTCAAGATACGAGTACTTCTTACCGACAAGATAACTAGAAATTATTACCTTGCAGGTATATCCCAACTGCCCTCTTGAAATTTAGGGAATCCTTGTGTTATTAGGGTAGGTATACCCTACGAACAAATAAAACATGGAAGCCGCACGCCATACTGAATTGCCTTTCAAAAACGGTCTTGAATTTTAGTTGACAAGTGTCACCCCCTCTTCAATGCATCGCGGTAATGAATTTCAATATCTACGTATAAAAACTAAAACCGCCATTTAAAAATAGTTGTGATTGGTCCATCAAAGTTTTGGTTGACTATATTCTATAAACATTTGTCATAGATGTTGCGCCGAAATATGCGCGGTGTTAATAAAAGCGCTATGTCCTGCCCATCTTGGCACAATTGAACAATTGTTTTTGGAGGCATTTTTGCACTGGCGTTAGACGTCCATGTTATATATGGTCGCAGGGTATACCAAAATTTCCATGAAAGTTCGTAAAAAGTTCATAAATAGGTTTTTAATACAGTTATGTAAATTCTTGCAGAATTCGTATAAAAACTTTGTAAATGTTGCTGTATAGTCTCTAATTTTATTTATTATGAAATCAATTTTATTGATTCATTTTGATTCCTGCGTCAGAGATGCGTGTAAAAGATCAGTTAAACAAATCTACATGTATCTATTATTTTCCATGTTTTACAGGCAATCAAAAGACTACAAGAACGCAACAGTCTGTCAGAAGAAGAAGCGAGACAACGTATAGAGTCTCAACCGTCAAATCAAGAACAAGTGTTGCAAGCGAACATAGTTTTTAGCCCATTTTGGAGTTACGAGTACACGCAGATGCAGATCGACCGCGCATGGCAACATTTGCAAGAGTTTCTGGACATGAGGAAATGCTAACAATGTTTTTTTTTTTATAAACGCTTCTCATGAATGACGCGGCAATCCAAAATATTACCCTGTTGTATTGGAAGTTGTATGAAGGGCTAGAAATAACAATATATACTCGTATTCTTACTGGGTTGAGTAAGTTAAGTGAGTGTTAGGTACCTAAGATACGAAACCTCGTTTCGTAGGTACCTGACACTCAGGGGGCGAGATGGAACTCAACTATGTATATAGGTATATATAATAGTACATTACGACACTAGTGCGAAAAACATGAAACGAATTGCACGTTTCTCGTGCGACGTTTTTAGTGCAGATGGCCCTCCGAAGTTTTGGACCTGACGTAAAATGACACACTTCTCGCACTAGAGCCTAAAAAACGCACCATCTGTACTAAAACATATATTATAGATGGGATATACCAAAGAGAAAAAAATCTAACAATGTAATAATTTGAATTGCAGCGTTATTCATGATCTCATTCAGCAACTTAAATCTTGCCTAGACTTGTGTACAATTAACAAAGCAGCCAATGATACGCACATTTTGTATTAAATCGGTTTTAGAATTCTGTGACTATTTCTTCCCATGACAAAGATAATATACGTAGACTGCACATAGGTTCGTACAGTCTGTTCTGCGTGTCGGTACCTCTACAGTCTACATTTTTTTTTATTAGAAATTATTGTAATGATTTTGACCCTTGTGTCTAACACTTCGACATCGAATGTGCCATCTCGAAAGGAAATGTACACTGTTTAAATTTAATTTAAATATGTAACTAGTCGGTTCATAAAACTAAAGAGTATACATAGATTGCAACAGAGTTGTAACCAATAAGTAGATGTGCAGGATACCTCATCGGTAACATGCTAATTCTAACGTCAGTTCAGTCCATCAGTCCTATTGTCTTTTGACTGATGCCAGGCAAATTTGAATTCTGTGTCTTTGGACTGATGTGAGAATGGTAGAAAATTACTGACCATCTAGCCGCTGAGAGTTGTTGACTGAAATACCTGACTCTTTTTAAGGTTTAACCTTTACATCGTTATCTTTTATTTAGGTAGTCACAATGATTAAAAAGAGAAAGGTACAGATAAATTACGGGGCTTACTACCTCAAATGCATTCTATATTTGTATTTTCTCAAGCCTTGTACAGTGCAAAGCAAAATAGGATGCAACTATATACAATGCTCAAAAGTCCAGTGCACTATAATTAGTATAATTACTTTACACCAAACGAGCGAATGCTCATTCTATGCCCCACTCTACGAAATCAACGAATTTCGGCGAATTACGTTTTGTGTAACGAACGAATTTTGTAGAGGGGATACAATGAGAATTCGCTTGTTTGATTTAAACCCACCTTTATAAGAACTTCGTAATGTGAACATGCCTCGGCCCCGTCGATACACTGCTCTTACGTTGGACTCGGGAGAGGCACGTCTGCACTGGCCTACTGCGAAAATCGTAAATTTTCAGGATTTTTCTCTGTCACTCTAACGAGGGTGTCATTAGAGCGAGAGAAAAAAATCACAAAATTGCAGATTTCGAGGTTCGTGGTACGGCCGCTGGCCAGGTTGCCTCGCGCGGCAATTTTCTCGCGAGGCTGCGCGTTCAGTCTGGACCCGGCTACTTACCTACTTTCAATCTAGGGTTGCGTTTTATAAAGTTACAATTTACAATTTTGCTGTTTGCCTCTCTTTCTAGCCAATATGTGCGTGCGTTAGAGAGGCAAACAGCAAAATTGTAACATGTAATTTTATAATACGCGACCCAGTAGTGTTATGAACTGAAAGTAACCAGCAGCGTTGATGACATGACAATAAAATTGTAATTATGTTGAACTACACTAGCGACACCTAATATCTACATCAGCTACAAAATATCATGCTCTATTAAAAATAATAATCTTTGAAAATGATAAAACTATATTACCTACATGCATAAGCAAAGTCGTAATCATATTTGTGTTTATATTCTGTATACTTAACTGATGACATGAATAAAATATATTTTTATAGCTGCGTTGTCTCATTTAGTGTTATTATATCGATATTAGTGGTAATACCTAATAATAAATGAGAAAGGTATCTAGATAATAACTACATCAAATCAATGTGTAGGTGCTTATAATGAGCACCAATCACATTTCCCTAATTTGATTGGTTTATACATTTAACGTTGATTTAGCAGCAAATACATTCATTGATATAAACTACCTTCGTGGTACTACGTATTCCAGTATAAAGGTTCCGGGCTCACTCGTTAAATTGGCAACCGAGTCCAGCTAGCCCCTAGAGAGCCAGCTAAGGTACATAAGACGTTCCTAGAAGGGTGGAAGTTATGAAGGTGGCACTTTGGCTGCCATGGGCTTATTTATTTATTCCATATGCTATCGGAGCTGCAATTATACCATCTACAGAATTTGAGTCTACTCATGAAGGCAGGAGAACGGAATTTATTGTAAGTTGCATTTTATGGGCAAAACTTGAACTAACTAATTTTCGGACCCGGTTGAACGAACGAGTACGTTACGTGCCTACAAAATATTACATTACGATACAAGTGGTAAAAACTTAAATACCTACGTATTTTAATTTATCGCCAATCGATACGATTTTTTTGGCACTTTTATCGTAATGTGCTATTTAGGTATACCATGCCATAAATGATTTGGAGTCATACAAGTTCGCGCTTCTCACATCTCCTTTGACGCGGCCTACCGCGGCCCAAAATACCGACGAAAAGCGAAGAACTAAACAATATGCGAAATCGATCCATACTCGCGTTCGCGAATTCGAGCCGCGATTTGCTTACGAGTGGGATGCGGCCTTATCAACAATATTCGTGTCATGAAGAAGCCGAACAATATCATGAAGCCGTTTTTACACGATCCAACAAGCCTATTTTTGGTGCTACTGTTTGGCACCGCGAAACGATCTTCCCGTCTTTCATTATCAATGTTCATAAAAGAGGAGCAGATAGTCTATGTCCTGATGCGAGGATACTGTCGCTTTCATCATGTGCTTTGCTTACCCATGATGAAACCGACAGTATCAGTAGTATGAAAGCGATAGTATGTAAAATATTACTTAAAAACGGAGATTTCAAATATGTTGAAGTGGCCATTTCGTGACAATTATTGTTTTTTCTTTGTTTTTATTTGTATTTATGTCAATTGACACGAATTACTGGTTTTTTTTTTTCTTTTTTTCCCTTTATTAGTGACTGATTAGATAATGCTGGTTAAAAATACATAATTTTATATCGGTTTGTTACAGATAAATTTAATAAATGCGAACTTGAAGAATAATGGTTGGAATAATGTTTTAAGCATGGGGTATTGGCCAGACTATTTTTATCAGGAGAATAGGTTTCCCCATTCAACACACACAATATCAAATATTGTTAATGATGATCATAACATAGAAGACATTGTACCATATCATTCGAATACTGTTGTTATTAATTGTTTGAATTTTGAAGAGTTTGAGGAGTCTTTTACAAAAGCAAAGGAAAGTCCATATTGGCACCCTTTAGGAAATGTCATTGTACTGTTTCAAACAATTCAAGACCCTAAAACTGTGGCAAAAATATTCTTTATTTTGTGGTATTATAAAGTTCCTTACACTGCAATAATACATTACGATGATGCTAAAGATATACTATACCTCTCAAATTTTGAGCCTTACGTATACGAAAACTATAGTCTGTCATTTGCATTTGGGTGTTGGACCACAAAAAAAATAGGAATACCAATAGATGGTTTTCAAAATGGATTTACGTGTGAGGAGAACTGTCATAATGTATCTTTGGAATCAAAATTTCGATCTAATAATCTAGGCACCTGTATTGGTTTTGATACTCGATCAATATCTTACAACATGTTTGAATCTTTATCAATTTATGATTTATTTGAGACCAAAGGGAAAAATCTCCATGGGTTTCCTCTACGAGCTTTCACAACAGAAGTTAAACCATTCCTCACAATAGAAGTAAAAGAAAATAACACGTACTCAATTGGAGCAAGAGATGGCGAATTGTGGAAGGTTATGTCAGAACTCATGAATTTCACCATTGATTTGTCACCTAGCGTTAGCGTGATGAAATTGCCATTTAATTTTGAATTAAATATCCAACAGATTTTTTCATTCGGACATAGGAAGGCAGACCTTTTTCTTATTCCAATTTACCAGATGGATCTAATTATCGTAGAATTAGATCAAACATTTGTGATTGCCGATAGCGGAGTTTGTTTAGCTGCTCATAGAGCAGAATTTGAAACAATATTTTTTGATGTCAAACTTTTACAGAATAATTATAGTTTAGTAGTGAAATTTATTTTTAGTTTTGTTGGATCCTGGATTATGTTTTCGGTATTTTATATTGCACAAAAGGGTGACATAAGCTTAGATCAAATAGGAAAAGATTTCCTGAATTGTGTACGAAACATTTTGATGATCTCACTACTGAGACCTCCTAAAAAAAGTTCATTTCGAATATATTTATGCATCAGCTTATGGAGCTACTTTATTTTAAATTTCGCCTCTCAGGCAGTTATAACATCTTTCTTTACTGCACTAAAGAAAGGAAGGGAAGTGGAAACTTTCGAAGATATAATTGAGAAGGGATACAATATTGAAGGTATGGCTTCGCCAGACGTAGTGCTTCCAGATGACGAAGAAAAGTTCAGGAAGATTAATTCCAAATTAGTGCCGATAAATAATTTATTTACATGTATAGAAAGAATGAAAAATGATAGTAAACGGTTTTGTTTAATAGATTGTGAAGTAGGACGATATTTGGAGAGGAACGAGCTAAACAATAAAGGTCAACAATATTTACATATAATTCGAGATAAAGTGCATAACCATTACTTAAATTTTATATTTCCAAAACATTCGGCCTTAACAGACTGTTTCAACAAACACATGATGGCTATATTTGAAGGAGGCTTGATAAGAAAATGGGAACAATATAGATTTAGTGAAATAAAACAAGACATTCCTGTAAAATCTTTAGGCATGGAAGAACTTTCAAGTATATTTCAGTGTTATTTTATGTCCTTAGGTTTTATTTTTATGATATTCGTCATTGAGGTAGCCTCGAGTGTTTTGAAAAAAAGAAGTTGTTGGTTGTAAAGTGGGATCATATAATATGTTGATTTTCATAATACCTTATCATAATGTTTTTTCTAGTCACTATTCATTTGTGTTGGCGATTATATCAAGCGAGCCGGATAGATATTAGAAACACTGCTCATGTGCTCCACTACATACTTATTTCTATCAAGGGACAAGTTGTTTTTTTTAAATTGTAGCGAATTGTATAAGAAATACATGTTTTGTCTATCAGTCTGTAAATAATATTGTATTAGATCAATGCGTGTAAAATCGGCTTAAGTAGGCTGAACAAACTTGCGTCAAAGTCTTTTTGTAAGAAGGCATAAAAAAAAACACCATGTTTATGGTTAGAATTAGGTCACACAAACATTTCGAAATAATTTAAAAATACAAGTGAAACAAATTTGCTACCGATTATGATAAGATATTTTAGTTAGTTTAATGGGCAATTCGCAAACTAAAACCACACAACAGCGGAACAACAAATCTACGCATTCAAACCGTGACGGACAAGCCTTCTCAAGTCAGGTAAAAACTTGCTAATGTCATTCTCAGCTGAATATACGTAACGCAATAAAAATATGTGTTTATCTTTTGTTCTTCCTTAGTTTACTTCCATGTGCTATCGTATCTATAACATAGATGACTTGTGTAATTATTTCCTTGCATATGTCAATTGACAGTTCTTTGTTACCATTGATAGCTAACGTAGTTTATTTTTGTGATTAGTTTAGCCTGTCCCATTTCGTTGGTAACCTCAGCGGGCGCTCGTTGGTCAGCGTTACAAGTAACCAGTCGGTGTACAGCGCATCGCGGCCTTGGTCTCGGGTTTCACGACGAAGGTTAGTAGCATACATAATTTAGACATCAAAACAAACCGTGTACGAATGTTACACTAATCACGATTGTTTTCATTCTCTGACTTGCCTTCCTTCTTGCGTTAGCATAACAGAAGTATTTAAGTTCAGGAGGGATTTAACTGGCAGGTGGGAATGCATTTTATGCAGTAATTAATAATGCATTATTAGGTGTTTAGATCATGAAACCTGCTTCTTTGAAACAATTAAATGTTTCCTTCCTTCCCTTCCCCTTCTTATAAGCCAAGAGGATTTCTTCATTGAATTTGTGTAAGTATGCAGCATGTATGAAGAACTTCCTAGTTAGAAAATATTTTTCCAAACTAAGAATTTTCTAGAATAACTCGACTCAAATGTGCATATCTAATTACTAATTTAAGAATATATTTCTATAATATTTTTTCTTTTTTATATTAAAGCCAGATTACCTTTCAGATGGAATGACTCGACTTTGACCAATCCCTTGGAAGCCAGCAAAACAGCCTGGCCGGTGGCACTTAAAGAATCAATATTCCTGCCTGAATTCCCGATTTCTTCTGATTTGCTGCAAAAAGATTTTGAAATCAAAGAGACAATAGCCAAGGGTGCCTTTGGACAAGTGTACAAAGTAAACAAAGTTACTGAAAACAAGGATTACGCTTTGAAAGTACTCAGCAAAGCCCAGGTGATTTGAGCTAGCTTATGTTAAACAAGCCTATATCTAATGTTTATCATACTTTCCTTTGAAATTTGAGTCCTTGTACCTTGTATGAAGAGGTAAATAAATTAAATTTTTGGTTAATTTATGCCAAACATTCTATATCATACCTATTGACTCTAAGAGAAATCACCCATTTGGAATCAGTATTAATTATTTCCTTGTTTATCCTAGTGTTTTTTTATTTTGCAATATTTTACAATGTTACACAACATTAAAAATAAATTGCTGTATCTAGAGATCAAGACCATTCTCTATTAGATGCATTATAACAACAATAAGTCTTCTTAGTTATGGGCATTTTCACTTTTTGGGTCACCCGATGAGCTTAAACTTAAAAAAACCTTAATTCCAGTCAGCATTGTAACACACTAAATTTTGATAGTAACTTGTTTTTGGTGTTTATTTTACAAACAAGCCATATTATAATATAAAAACGCTGATAGAGTTTAAATACCTAAAGATTTTGTACTTAACTGTTGTTACAAAGCTGACTGCAATTAAGGTTTTTAAATTTCACGCTAATTGGGTATCCCTAAAAGTGAAAATGCCCACATGCTTGTTGGCATAATAAATCTTGACAGTTTTTTGCCCTTTATTTGTATTGTCTTTTTTGCTACTTCTATAAGACAGTTTACATGCTGATATTACCTAGGACTCTAGGACCTTAATGAATATGTTTTAATAATATTTATCAGAAAGGAAAGTTTTCACAATAACATAATTGCTTTAATAAATAAAAAATATAGCATAAAGCAATATTTACCTGACTAATCCTTGCGGGAGTTACCCTGAGTCATTCACCACATGCAACCAATGTGGGTTTCCTGGTATCCTCATACTTAGACTTGGCAAACAACAAAGTGTAATGGCGGCTATACTTTACAATGATTGTTTAATAAACATACAATGTTCAATTATTAAAAAAAAAATTAAAGGTTATAGGAAGATATTATAAAATAAGATAGTTTGTCTAATCTACTTGAGCACTCCAATTTGTCAATTCAATAACTGTGAGCTTTATTAAAGATGTATGGATTTTAATCACAATATGTTTAAGCTTAATAAATGTTATTTAGCTGCTGTTAAAAAAGTATTGTAGGTATACTGTTCAGAGGTCTTTAATTGCTTAAGTCCATTAAAAAAAAACTCTATGTCTAAGTATAGTGTATGTTACAACATTGTGGGAAAACTCTATGTCTAAATTTAACAGCATCTTTTTAATCAATTTTAAAAAACCCTTTTTTTCTCCAAATGGAAAAAATATGTAAAATATTCTCAAGCTAATGTGCATTCACATAGGATAACCATTAATATCATTATTCATTATCAATAACCTATATATTTTGTTTTGTTATGAATGCTTAATGTGTTTTAAGTGTCTTGATAAGGCCTTAGTAGGCAAATCAATTGTTGATTTATTACTTTAATACCAAAGGGTCAGCAGAGTAAATCAGTGTTTATCTCAGCAACTTAGTAATATAAATTTATATAAGTATTTTCATTAATTTCTTAGTTTGTTTAGAATTCAGATAACAAAAAAACATTAATAATGATATAATGTCAATGTGGATGTGTTCAAGACTATAGCTCTTAACTGCTGTCTTATCCTTATATTAATTCTCGATCGATCTTAGTACCCTGTCTCATAAAGCCATGTACATATTGTACATGGCTTTATGAATATCCTATTTTGTATAGGAATATCCTATTTTGTATGCAGCTCAGGAGGGGGGTTAGCACATCTTTAAGGAGTTGGCTGTCAGCTGTCAGTTCATACTATTCGAGACTCAGGGTTGCGTTTTATAAAGTTACAATTTACAATTTTGCTGATGCCTCTCTTTCTAGCCAATTTTGCTGATGCCTCTCTTTCTAGCCAATATGTGCGTGCGTTAGAGAGGCAAACAGCAAAATTATAAAATGTAACTTTATAAAACGCGACTCAGGCCTCAACAAAATCTATCAGGCGACTTTGGAACTTGTACTATAGCTACTATAGCAAAAGTAGCTAGGGAACATTTTAAAATTGTTACTCTTGTTGATACTCTTTTTTTTACTTTGCCATATTAATATATAATACAAGTATGTTGATAAATAATAATCATTTTTGTTTACTTCAGGTGCTTGGTGACAATGCAGTGAGGCAAGTTAAAGAAGAGGCTCGTATACAAAGCGCCTGTGGCCATCATTCCTTCATCGCTGGGGCTGTGTCACGGTGGCAGACCAAGAAAAGACTGTATATTGGTAAGTTCTGTAAACAAAAGTATGATAAACAATTGTAAATACGACATACCTGGATGATTATCTGAGGTAATCATTTTACATTATAATGCCAAATGGTACGAGAATAATGTAGTAGATGTTGATGACATGTCTTTTAATTTGATCTGTCATTTACATACATATTTGGTACACATCTTGGTAGGCGTTTCTCCATCTTGATAAAAATATGCCAACCTATCTAATCAATTTTATACAAATGTGGCCAGATTAATGAGACGTCATTAAATAAATTAGTTTCGCTAAAAATCCGTAACATGGTGAGGGCTCAAAAGGAACTTGTTAGGCATAGGTAGATAGGTACATCGGCGATTTTGGTAGACTCCATTGGCATGTTTGTGTAGCCATCTCTTCATATTATAGTCTTATCTTTTCCGCTTATACACTAGAACAAAAATTGGTATGACAGATGAATGTGCCTGTTTTCTTTTTCAACTTAAACCGTCCTAATTTTTCTGGTCATTGGATAAACGCCATCTACAATTAGCTTCGTGAAACTATACTCGCACGTGTGATTTTCCCTTGGCATCGCTGCTCGTTCGTTATCTGTCATATCACGAAACCCCGAGACGGGAGTAGGAAGGATTACTCACTGTGATTACGGAGGTCAGTTCTTTGGGTCAGTAGCGTGTAGATTTTAGACTGAGACATACATACAGTAGAGGCATCGTAAGAAGTCGTTTTTGACGTTTGTTTGCACATGAAGTTCTGTAAAAATTTGACAGTTGGTATAATGGAGCAAATGTCAAACTTCATTGTTGCCTGAACGGAATAGTGATGTTACTGCTGTTGCTGCAATTTACCGATACGTCAATCGAAATAAATAAGTAAACTTTTTTTATGGAGGTACGAATAATTGCTATAATAGTAGGTACGCACATATTTTCTAAAAGTTTGTCATGGTTTCGACAGGTCCTCGCGAGCCCGTGTGCCCGGTGGACGCGGCTTTACAGACTGTGTGGAACTTGACAACCAGATAAATGTCATAATTGTTATTCAATTCAATGTATTTATTCACATAAGCTAGTATTAACACCAAATCACTTACTAGTTACATCATAAAAATAAATAAAAAATTAAAATTATGTTAAAATAATAGTAAGCACATAATAATTACAAATTCAATTATAAAATCACGTATAATTTTATTTTTCGTAGAATAATAATTTATATACCACTACGTTATTTATCACCTAGATGTGCTCTGTTTTTAATAAATGGTTTTAGTGAATTTATATACTGTATTTACGGCATTTCTCTATTTGGCATATCTACATTGCACTCTGAGCTAGCAGCACGCAAGTTTGCCAACGTGGGTTGGGAGTGGTTTGCTATGAATTTTGCTTATAGAGGTCACGTCCTATCCGTCCTATAAAACATCTTACCTAAATGCGACTTTACGTCATTATGACGTCACCGGCTCCAAAGTTTCGCTGCCTGCTAATGATTCTAAGTAAGATTACCAAACACTTTTTTAATTCGGATTACCTAACACTTTTTTAATTAAACTTTTTCAATGGCAAGTACCAGATCTAACGCCCTTTCGCACTTGACTGAAAATTTTACGACGGTAAAATCGAGCGTTTCACAACACTATTGTGAGCTGTCAAAAACGACTTCTTACGATGCCGCTACTTTAGTGATAGTGCAAGTGTTCAAGTGTTAACTTGTGTGTTTTAAAAAGGTACATTCACTTATTTAATCCGTAATATTTTTCATTATATTTAAAGTTTGTTCATTATCGTTAGGCAATTTCGTAAACCTGTTTCCACATCAATGACCAATTTAGTAATTAGTGTTGTCAGTGTTTTTAATTACGTACCAAAACACTTAATTGTGGCTAAAGTTTAACTAGTTCGATGAACTACTGCTGTCGAGAAAAACAATTTCAACGGGTTTTAGGGATAGATAGCCGAGCTAGAACCTCGCCAAAAACAAAATTGTAAGTAATTATGTAGGTATAACTTACTATAATAATATTATCGTGATGAGTGCCCAGAATAGTGCACACATTAGAATTTTGTTTAATATGGCCCATATAATTAATTTGCTTCCATAGTTTTATTTCATAAATAATGTACTGATTACAATTTATGATACAAGTGTGAAATAGTACATTTCGATACAAGAACAAAAAAATTTTTTTTTCGACGATGGTGAAAGTTTGAGCCCGATTGTAACGAGGGCGACAATCACCCGAGTTAAGAAGAAGTTTTTACACGTGTATCGAACGACTTTTTTCATAACAAGTGCCTTAAAAAGAGATATTTACGCACGCGTAGCGTGCACAAAGTTTACTTTTCAGCACTAGTTAGGAAAAAGAGCTTTTCCGAAGTGATCGTTGTCGTTTACCTTAAAATACAAACAAAATGAGTGTTTTATGTCTAAGCAAGCTGGGGAAACACCTATATTTCGACACGAGTATATAAACGAGTAGGTAGAAAACGAAAAAAATGTAAACAAATATGGCTGGCTTTAAGTAGAATAGGTATGTCATTGTTGTCTTTGACACATATCGTGAAACACTTTCGTAGATTTATTTTTACGTTAATACTGATAAATACCAATCTATTTTTTATCTAAAAACGTACTTATTTAAAATTAGTGTTTAAAGTTTTAAGTTTGCGAAAGATTGTGCTCTAAATGTGTGCGAGTGTGAAATAATGCAAGTTTGAAGGTTTGTTTACATTTTTTTCTTTTCTACTGGCGAACGGTATACAAATTACAACCCATTTATTTCCGTAATTAATTTAATATTACACCACAAAAATATTACGATATAGTTTATTAATTTGATTTCCTATATTTTCTTATAATATTTAACTATAACTATTAGGTATAACGGCTATGCCGTCGCGCTACGTGAGCATTCTGTGCTTTTTTATATTTTAAAATGGTATAGCTTGTTGTAACTTGTAATTGAATTAGGTAAAAAATATTAATGTAACCACAGAGACGTAGGTTATGCTTTGCTTAGCTTACAGTTGAAGCTAGCCTAGCACATAGGTAGCGCATTCATCAATACAATAATCACATTGGACGCCGGTGACACAACATCTGTGATCAAAAATCTTACTCCTATGCCAATGACACTTACGTACATCACACACACAGTTCTTACTCTTATGCCAGTAAAAAATGTGACCTTTTTAACACGTCTGTTGTGTCGCTGTCATAGGAGTACAATCTTTTCGGTCGTACAATGCGTGTCACTCGCATAGGAGTTTGATCAGATAATTTCAATGGACATTAATGATGTGCAAATTGCGGAAACTTTCAAAAGTGTAGGAAAATTTCCATCGAAACTTTCAAGAACATTTCAAAACCCGGAAATTTAAAAATTATTTTTAAACAGCTAATAACAAGGACGCGTTTCATGGAAATTTATATTTTCAACTAGCAAATACATGATATAATGTACAATCAAAAATTTTATGTCTTTCAATAAAGGACATGCTCGATAAATTTCTTAAATTTCCGAAATTGTCATAGTAAATTTCTATGGAAATTTATATGTACATTTATTGCAGGAGCATTGCGAGAACTAGAAAGTATGTTATAAAACCAAAAATAAACTCTAACAGACTTGAACATCAACAAAAACATTGTGGACACCACTTCCTTACCTACTTCTTAAAATAAACTAACAAAAGCTATGTTGAGGATTTAGGTTTAAGACCCTAGCAAGCTAGTATGTAATCGAATTTTCGCAATTAATATTCTATCAGCAATTTTTCCTAGTTTTGTTTCAGGAAAAAAGGTATTCCTCCCTTACAATTTTCTCAGCCGATTCGTATAAAAATGACTTAGACCAAATCCCACAGTTGTGTTTATAATTTGTCACTGTATCACTGCTTCGGTTAACTCTGCTATAACTACCCCCATCTTGTTTTTAGGGTTCCGTAGTAACCTAGGAACCCTTATAGTTTCGCCATGTCCGTCTGTCCATGGTCCGTCTGTCAGTCCATGGTCCGTCTGCCGCAGCATAGGTTCATTGGCTGTTAGTACTAGATTTTTGAAATTAGGTACAGGTTCGCATATTAATCATGCCGACAAAGTGGTACACTAAATTATAAAAAAAATCAGGTACCTCCCCTACACGTAAAATGGGGATGATTTTTTTATTTTACTGTATTCCTATAGTCTTTGAATAGGTCCTTCAAAAATAAAAATGGTCTCAAGAGAAAGTATTTTACTTAAATTAAATATTTTTGGAGATAACCGCTCCGGAACAAAAAAAATCGTGACTTGTCCAAAAAATATGGAAAACATCATGAATATTGAGGTTAAAGAAGAACTATTTCGACCATAATGTTTTTGAATAACTACGGAACCCTACAGAGCATGGCCCGAAATACTCTTGGCCGGTTTTTTACGGGTAGATGTAGCGAAACTGTTACCATTTTCCCTTCACAAATTGAAAGTTTCGCACTGTAATTGAATATAGTACGACTATAATATGCAGTTTATTAATCTATTTTTACTACAAAATAATGTAGAGATTTATGGAAATGAAATTTTCCGCGAAATATTCCGGAATAATTTCCGCGGAAATTATTGAAATTTATGAATTTTATCAAGTCTTGGCCAAACCTATAAAAACCGGTTATTATCAAAACCGGTGTTGTATAGTATGACTGTACTCGTTACTTACTCTGATATTTCTTTGCGTGGATAGGATTTCATTTTCATAAATTTCCATTGTTTCAAGGTCTGGAGAATGTTTCGGAAAAATTCACGAAAATTTCACTTGAGAACATTTCGCAACATAGGAAAGTTTCCATAGGCACATCATTAATGGACATAGTATTAGCACTTAGTGGAACTGTTCCGGGGGCGAATGTGTTTAAAAGACGCGTTGTTGCGAAAAGACCGCGAGTTGCTGCATCATTTGTGCTATGTAGGACGCTGTATTTGTATCATTAATACTGCTATTGTAAGTATAATATAAAACTTTTCTGTATATGTAGTATATTTTGGGTTTAATTGGTATTACACGCAAAACTCCACGTTGTCGGCATTCGGTCGAACTGATAGTCACTCGCTTCAAAGCTGATCGATTTATCATGTTCTAATTATATATTATACACTATATAATTCATGAATCGTATATTTGTGAGCTAAATTGACCTCGCTGATACTAGACCTCGATATGCGTAAGAATTATTCTTAATCAGAGGCCAAACACTTTGGTAATATTGATATGAGTTGTGATTATTGACATGCCTAAGATCTTCTGTTAATCGCCTCTGTTGATATGCACTTTGTTCGATAACATTTGTTTATATGAGAACATAAACTGATAGGTGCGGCAAAGTTTGTGTAACGTAATTTCTACCGGCTTTTTTGTGATCAGTTGACCACGGAATATTATTGACGTGTTTGATAGTGTTCTATTATATGCATTTCAATTCGTCCCATCACTACTTAGAATAGTCTTTTGAGATTGTTCACCTATTGTTTTCTCTCATTAAGTATGACTCAGGTAAAAACAAAAATAACAGACCTTATGGATCCAACCGCCCGTGCCATGCGGACTGGACGGAGCAATAAAAAATCTATTGTCTTCATAGATTACACTTAATCTCTTTTTAAAGTGAAAAGTAATCTCCAACTGCGCAGCTACCTGGACCATGACTTGGGATCAGTGTTGACAAACTGCGAAAGGCAAAAAGTGGGATCCCGCCTAAAAACAAGGTCTTACAAAAAATGCGGGACTCTTTTTACTTTAGGTCAGGCTGAATCGCTCGTAAAAGTATTCCAGTTTAGTACCCATTTATCGTAGCCCGGTCTGGATGGGTCCTGGATTTTCCTCAGGCAACCAATTCACCGGATATCCGACCGCTATAACTCTCACTGTAGCCATCCCATATATCCTAAGCCAGGTTAAAAAAACTACGTCCGCTTCATTATCTTGTCGTGGCAGAAAGACTGATTTGATCCCATGACATCTTTGCGGGCGATGCCACAGGGGGTTTTATCTACATAGAGTTATGATTTCCACATACCAGTCCCATATTGTCTCTGTGTTCCCCAAAACTTATAAATTGTTGAATTTTTGACTTATAGTAATCTAGCAACG
>JALPQI010018872.1:0-29102 GCA_025490895.1 Thaumatotibia leucotreta
CTTGCTGTCTAAGCGCGCCATTGTTTGCGCGCGTAGCGGGGAGTAATAGAAAAGTGAAATTCCCTAGGGAGTAATAGAAACGTCAGTACGTCATTGAATAATTTTATTTCTTAAAACTTATTTTTTTGTCGGCAAGTGTGATGAAAAACATTGTATGCATCACGGTCAGTAAGCGGAATACTAACTCGAGTCATAAAAGCACTCTCTTCTAACACTCTCGTTAGTAATTCCGTACTTACCTCCCTTGATGCACAATGTACTATAAATGACGAACTGACATTTCTATTACTCCCTAGGGAATATCACTTTTCTATTACTCCCACTACGCGCGCAAGCAATGGCGCGCTTAGACGGCAAGTGTGATGAAAACAATATTTCCTTGCATATTTGAGAAAAAACGTTTAAAATGTAGGTATCTCACGATTTCTTTTCAAACTGTCCTATTAGGGTGGTCGATTGCAAAAAAATTATACATGGCCTTAATCAAAACGAAAATCACGATAGCGTCAATTGTGTTACGAGAGTTAGTCATTTTCACTTATCAATGTCAGTTCGTTTTCACTTAGTTGAAGTAGTGAATTTGATGTACTCATGACGTCATCGGATATGCTTCCGGAAATTAACGTTAGAGGGCGTTGATATCAATTTCAAGATCTTGTGTTATCTGTACAGCCACTATTTTCTTTTCCGTTACGCGCAGTTAACAAAACGAAAGAAATGACAAAGTATTAGTTTTTTTTCATTACTTGGCTCTCAAAATATTTTTGTTTCATACATAGAGAAATGTAATATTAATTTAGCTGTACTTGTATTTTTACTTTTGTCCAATTTGAATTCTTTAGCTACAAATATTTTAGATGCATTTAAAAAATATATTGAATGAACGGAATGTTTTTGCAAGGTCGGCCATAATTAAATTTTCGCTTTGGTTGTCTTCGATGCTTGAACTGGAAGTGCATCGAAACGATATTATTTTAGTGATTTCATACAACGACTGTGCTTGTTCTGGACTCCTATAATTGTGCTTTTCCATGTATGTACTGTACATGGATTGGATTTTTGTAAAAATGGTGCGATGCGGTTAAATGTGTTGTTTGCCTAATTGTGGTAAAATGCGTGAGCATTTTAATGTTACTCAAAACGCATATATATGCAAATTGGAAGCCATTCGCAAAAACCGTTTCAAGATGGAAATGTCTCACGAGCTCCGTTCGCCGACATTAGAAAACTGTGCAATGCGGCTACTGTTTTTTTAATTCAACTTCAATCAAACTGATAGCAAATAATATATGATACAGATACTTAATAAGTTAGTACCTAAAAACTTTATGGATAAGGCTAGTGTAAAAATAAAACTTGAAAGTGACATATTTTTTTTTTGTATTATTGTTTCTCGATCCTAGTTTGGGCGAACAGAACTAGGTCACATAATGTGTGAACTTCTTCAGCTGATTCCAAATGAGAAATGCGTGGCAAGTTCACACTTGATGTGATCTGGTTTTGTTTGTCCATTATTTCAAAGGTTACCAATCTACAAAGCTATATGTATACCTATACATATATATGTGTATATATATATATGTATATATATGAGAAAAGTTGCCGGGAATCATCAATAGATGGCGCTGCAAGCAAAAACCTTGACTGATAACTCTATACACTACTATTCAATATACTCTATGATACAAACTATCTGCTCTGTCCAACAACCTTAGGCTAGTAAAAGGGGTCAAATTTAAAAGATAGGTAGGTGCGGATTGTTGATCGCTCATAGAAAATTTGAATTTGTCGCCCTTTTTCAGTGTCAAAAGTTGTTACAAAATTAGGACGTTAATTATGAAATAGAACTATGAAAACATAAACTCGCGTTTATGAATTAAATTTAACTTCATCTCGACGTTTCAACCACTTTAGTGTTTTCAAAGTTTTATTTCATTTGTCAAAAAACAAAAAAAAAATTGTGTAAAAGATTACGTTTAATTATGTATGTAATTTTTTTTTGTAATCGACCCATTGTATATGAGATATGAGTCGGTTAACTTCAAACTCAGATAAATCCACTCTAACCACTTGAGATATAATGTCAATTGGATAGTATCAAATCAACTAATTTTACTATAGTAAGTACAGTCTGCATCAAATTCAATCATTCAAATAATCATTTTTCTATTAGCCAAAATAGTTACAGTTTGGTACGTTATAGTACTAAACAAGTAGGCCTCTAGGTAGGGTGGTCTGAACTATTTGCCGACTTTCACAGCTACAATGTTCCCACTGCGCAAAACTGCAAAGAAATACCACTATGTTGCTTATCATGAGTTTGTATCATTTCACTTCAGTAAAAAGATATAAACGTTTTTAAAATTAATACGAAAATATTAAAAAAGGTGTCAGTGCAAACGGAAAGGTACCTTGACACGATACTTAAAATGGACCTTATGCTCTATTTTAATAAAGTCCATTTTAAACACCGTGACAAGGTACCTTTCCGTTTTCACTGACACATTAAGTAGGTATGGTTGGCTGCAAAAGTAGATACCCGCTTAAGGTATGTAATCCTCTCAGTTATGTTATAGTACAGTCAGCGTCAAATACTTCGTAGCAGCACCGCCGACGCCTTCTGTAGTCTGTGTATTGAGCGATTAAAAATACAAATTCTAAATACTTTCAAATAGGAGTTGATCCCACCTTGTTTTAAATAGCAAAGTCACTCCTTTATGTTATCTAATTTTAGAGGCGTTTATCGTTTTTAGTAGCGATATTGCCCTAAACTCCTTTTAGAACACCAAACGAAGGAAACTCAGAGGAAAAAAACTCGTGTAAAAGCGAATTTTGGCAGAGTTGTAGGGAATGGTTTTTTAAACCACGTACTAAAAGTACTGGTGGTTAGGGGTAGAGCTAACGTGTTTATTTCTTTAGTGTCCATCTTCGTGCTTTCTTATCTCATGACACATTGATCCCAGAGGAAACATGCGTATGTCTTTTGTGTAGAGAATTTTATGTAGATTAATTATATACTAGAACATTTTTTGCTATAAGCCACGGCTTACGAGTTACTTACGATTAATTAAAAATAAGGACCTTTACACCCCCCTCCCCCCGTTAGCTCCACCCCTAACCACCAGTACTTTTAGTACGTGGTTTAAAAAACTATTCCCTACAACTCTGCCAAAATTCGCTTTTACACGAGTTTTTTCCTTTGAGTTTCCTTCGTTTGGTGTTCTAAAAGGAGTTTAGGGCAATATCGCTACTAAAAACGATAAACGCCTCTAAAATTAGATAACATAAAGGAGTGACTTTGCTATTTAAAACAAGGTGGGATCAACTCCTATTTGAAAGTATTTAGAATTTGTATTTTTAATCGCTCAATACACAGACTACAGAAGGCGTCGGCGGTGCTGCTACGAAGTATTTGACGCTGACTGTACTATAACATAACTGAGAGGATTACATACCTTAAGCGGGTATCTACTTTTGCAGCCAACCATACCTACTTAATGTGTCAGTAAAAAAGGAAAGGTACCTTGTCACGGTGTTTAAAATGGACTTTATTAAAATAGAGCATATACCAAAATTCGCTTATACACGAGTTATTTCCCCCGATAGGCAATTTTTGGTCTTCGTTAGGTGGGCTATTTCTCCTTGTGCACTACCTAGCTGCCAATGCCGTGATGCCCTGCTTAATGTTGTTAAGCAACTTTGGAGCACCCACATGATCAATTATTATTGTTGTATTAAGATCAAATAAGCCCGCTCGAGGCTCGAGTCAGGTCGAGCGTCCCTCCTTAACATAAAGTCAAATAAGCGAGACATCTCAGCTCATGAGTAAAGCGGGTAGAGATCTAGACGATGTAAAGATGCAAACACAATCCTCCTCATTCTCGGTAAGGTGTTCTAGTAAGTATGTTGTTGGTGAATTGTGCACGCTTTATTTTTTTGACCAAACTAAGTATAAATATTTGGGAAGACATTGGCGAAACATTTAACAAAGAATACGCATCACATATTTCGCAGGATTTTTTTTTGTTTTCAAGTGGCGAAGTTTGCAAAGGTGGATAAACCCATTGTGTATTGTTGGTGTTTGTAAAAGCAAATTTGTTATTAGGTTCGTATTTTTTACGGACATGTGTTTGCGTTTTAGAATACCATAGGTACCTAAGAAATTATGAAAGAAACACTGAGACAAGTTTGTAAATAGAATAAAGAAAAAAATGTTTTTATCATTTCATTTAGAAATATGTGATTGTTAGTTAATAAACCAAGAAGAAATGTTTTTTTTTTCATTCAACATATTATAGTAGTAGTGTAACAAAAAGGATTGGTTGTTTTAAATTTTTATTTTGGGTAATTGTTATCGTTGGAGATTTCAAATTATGCCATAGGGTTTTTCATAAAGAGAAGTGATAGACTTAAATACGTACAAAATGGTTTTATTTATATTAATTACTCTAATTTTATCCACCGTGTACCACCCTGAGCCACTGTGGAATTAAAGCTAAGCCACTGTTACAACCCCCTAATTCACAGTGGATCATTTCTCTCTTTTCATAAAAACTAATTTATTGAAGAAAGTACTGCATATTTTAAAAATCAGTAACACATACTAAATCTACATTAAGTTTACTATAATATTGTTCTTGGTAGCTAAGTACTACCTATCATTTATAATAGGGATGATGACTGTAGTTAAAATAAATTATTTAACATTATGCACGACATAATACACGAAGAAATTATTACTAAGATGTAGATTGCAGTAATTTTTGTATAGAACTTCTATTTAATAAATTGAAAAGGACTTAAAAGAGTAGGTCATTTGGCAGTACTCAAACGTGACGTCACTTTTGAGTATCTCATATAAAATTCCCTAGAGGTGATCGTTTTGACAGTTCGAAAAAAGATGCTGATTTGACTTGCCAGTCATCATGCCTATTCCGGAGATAATATATGGATGGCCTCTGGAAAAAAAGTGAACCACTAAAGACCACCTGACCCTATACATAATACAAACAACTAGGTAGTACCAACAAAATGTTTTAATAGTAAACTATTTGTAGCATGAATGTAGGATTAATATGGATTTGACAACGTTATAATAATAGCAAGAACGAAAGGGATGGTCTTATGAAACTTTTTACTAGTGGAAGTGAAAAGGAACGATAATCGTCCGTCCTTATCACTGTGCCACTATTTTTTGTGTGTGTGTGCATTAGATGCTAAATGTAAGTGCCAGACAAATGCGTTGAATACGTCACTAAGTGCCTGTGTGGCACTTTCGTCTTAGTAGTAAGTGACTATGTCTATCCCTCTTAGTGGCACACTATGTGCGGCCCCTCGATTTGTAGCATCTAATTTAGTCTTGTGTAGGTAAGTTTCATTAGATAAATACACGGTGTTACGTCAGCATTCCGAAAGATTTTAATGCTGGATTCCTGACCATATTTAGAGTCTTTAATGTTATATAAAATTTCCTGGATTCGGCTTGGTTTCAGAGATAATCAACCTTTTTTCGAAATAAGTTTTTCGACGTAACTCGTCATTTAATTTCTTTTGGATTACAATGCTACCACAATGTGTTCTAATATTACCACACCTTTTGCCTGACAATCAAAAAATACGAATAGACTTGACGAAATAACCTCTACCTAAAAAAAACAATTGAAATAAATAATTTAAACAAATTGTTGTTATGATAAAAAGTACTGGAAATGTTAAAAATGTTAAAAAGTATTCAAATAGGCCTAAAAAAAAGAAAAAAAATTTTTTTTTTGGTGGAATTGACATTAGGTCTCATAATATTTTTTGTTTATTTTGATGTCTAGAATGCATAGTTAAAATCTTTCGCAATGCTCGCTTAACACCGTGTATATGAACTAAATTGAAATGATCTTCAGGTATCTTAAAATTAACGTCAGAATATAGATGAGGTCTACCGGGCATGTAACGGATTAGTTACTCTTTTGCTATTATTATCTTTGATTGCAAGTCATGTAAATAACTAGTTGAGCTAGTTGATACGAATTCGACTCTGCCTCATAGAGATTAAAAAGCTCAAAGTCCAAGGTTGCGGAAAAATATACGTATAAATATAAAACAGATTTAGTATACTACAGCATTCGCGGTCCATAGGTTGTGTTGTTTACAATATTTTTGTGTCTCGTGAGGAAAACTCGTCAATTGCGCGCTCTACCTCGCAGCTAGACAACGTATAACTTATCTACATGTCATTAAACCTTCAATTATAATCTAGTGTTTACAGTTTAAAAATCATGAACAAAGATAAAGTGATTTCGGACAATCAGAATAACAAGATTTATCATCTGGGACATGTTTTTCGAGATTGTATGCTTAAAAATCTGGATGCTGTGTGTCAGGTGAGTCAAGAATGGAAAAAAAATAACATTATAAATCATGTAATGTTCTTTACATTACATAATTTAAATAAATAGAAGTCGCGTTACCAATAACGTCAATTAACTATTAGGGATTTCCTTCCGAGATTGAATTCATCGTTAGTGAATACTCATTTCGAATTGATATTTTATTTCATTCTAGCTCATAAGTTCAGCGGAAAAAGATAAAATAACCAAAATATGCTAATTACTACCGGTACGGAATCCGGCTACGGAATTATAAAATTCAAATAAAAAACTTTAACCACTAACTATATTTCCACATTCAATCGATTGTCATCCAAAGTAAGCTTAATCCTCGACTGCCTTACTCGTACTAAGCCTAATTCAGATAATTTTATCACTAAGTCCTAACGTAGTTATGTCAAAAGATAAAATAACTTATCGATAAAAGGTAAACAATTTAGTTTTATTTTAATATCAAATTACAAAATAAATTACATGAATAAATCCACTTCGCAGGCTTCGTCAGGTAGGTACAAAAATAGATCCGCCACAGGCTTAGTCACACTACAATCAATGATAAAATCCGCCACAGGCTTCGTAAATATTACATTATATTATATTGATTTAAACTTTCACGATTATCACTCATATTTTAAAGACAAACGGGTCTTAATCGACATTATATTAATTACAAAAGACCATCCCGGGTCGCCTCTGGTCCAATCCAAAGGTCCCCATGACACTAGCAGCATTTCCACGCTGAATCGCTAGGGATAAAATAATATCTAGTGGAAGTTCCTAGCAAAATTTTATTCGTCCCACCGTGATTTCTATGTCTGGGTCGCTTTTTATAAAGTTACAATTT
This sequence comes from Thaumatotibia leucotreta, assembly GCA_025490895.1. NCBI lineage: Eukaryota > Metazoa > Arthropoda > Insecta > Lepidoptera > Tortricidae > Thaumatotibia > Thaumatotibia leucotreta. Next base: position 7,225 of record JALPQI010018872.1, read on the forward strand.
ACAATTTCGCTGTTTGCCTCTCTAACGCACGCACGTATTGGCTAGAAAGAGAGACAAACAGCGAAATTGTAAATTGTAACTTTATAAAACGCGACCCTGGTCATTACAACAGTCACTAAGTACCCTGCGTAAATTATTTTGTAACTATCTCGCTCGTATCAATACCACGTCAGTGCGAGCGAGTGGGATGGAAAGGAAACTACGCAGACGCTAGCTGTCAAACCGGCTAACTTATACAGAGCCAATCTATACTCAGTATACCTAGGTACCTAGTAGTTAACATTAATCTGGAGGCAATAAGGCCAGTAAGTATCTACCTAGTCTATCTATAAGACAACTAAGGGACCTAAGGGTCACCGTGTCACCACTCTCCACATGTTTGACATTATAATTATGTAGGACTAAATTAGCACGAGAGTGAGACTGGTAATTTTAGTTACGTTTTACGTTCATGTTTCCGAACTGTGCTGTGCTCATGTAAATTAGAAATGTCAACAAAAGGTAAGCATGGCATGAAAATTACATGTACAAAATGTCTCTGTAAGTTTCCTAAGTAACAATATAGCACCTAACGTTTACGGTCGCGCTATTCGTAAACGCTTCATATCATGATGTATGTATTACGCTTCATAGATGCGTAGTTTAGTCTATTCCTTAGAATTTAGTAATTAAGCCTGTTGTTTGAATTTAGTAATTGTTATGAATAGGGTTAGGATTTTGGTGGCATTTATTGAACATGGAGCAGTGGAGTCGACGTTAAAAACATTATTAACTTGAATAAATGATTAACTTATAAAATAATAACGAACTAGTGTTCATATCAATCTGGATTTATCAAGGAATTAAAATAAATAACATGAATTTTATTTTTTTGAAACTAGAAAAATATTAATTTTCAATTAAAAATGTTGGTATATGAGAAAAAATATTTATTTAATTTTTAACGTTCTAGTTCTCTCGAAGACCGTAAATATTATATAATAACCATAAGCTATATTACAAAGAATGATTGAACTTCAATTCATAGATAGTCAAATATTAAAGATGAAATTATTTAATACTTAAAATTGGCAAAACCCTGTTTAAAAGAAGAAATTTATTTATTATTTCTGATTAATTAATTATTCAATCAATCATAAAAAAATTAAACAACGACTCCACTGTTCTCTGTCCGCCTAATGCCACCAAAATTCCTAACCCTAGTTATGAAAGTTGACGCTAAATTGGGCAATCAAATAACCCATCTCAAAGTTCAACGGGTTTTTTCAATGGATATTCATCAGCCATCTGTAGATAAAAAAAAAAAAATGATAAGGATGATAGGTACATAACAGTATTTTCATTAAATATCTATTGCATCACACAGTCATGTTAATTGTGGATTAGGTACTGATAAGCGCATCCTGCGTGACAAACCTACGGTATTTTTAAATGAATATAAATGTACATCAAACCACTTTGAATTAGTTTTATTGCTGATCACGCAGGGGATAATGCTTTTACGCATATCTTACTCCTCGGCCACAGAACCCCATGACATGAGGGGGTGGTATATGGTAGGCACTCCTTTATGTATACCCCTTGTTGACTTGAATTGTTCGTTCAGGTTAATTGATTTTCAGATAGATGCCGCTACGGGCGAGGAAGAGACGAGAAGATCGGTCCTGACTAGAGCCACGATTCTGTCCAAATGGCTCCGGGACCAAGGACTGAAACCTGGAGACGTGCTGGCGCTGGGCGGCGACAACCACTTGGACCTCCACATACCGTTCTACGCGGCGCTCATGAACGGGTATCCTATTAGTGGAGTTGACCCTTTTTTCAAATTTGGTAAGATTTCATCGTCCGCTTTGCGTTTATCTAGGCTTTTTGCCCCAGAAAGTCCTAAAAAGCCCGGTAGGAAAACTAATAATCCACTGTGAACCTTCAGCCTAAAAGGAAGCCTATTGTTCCAAAAATTTCGTAACGTTTAATTTGATTTCAATAAGTGTAGGTACACTAGGTACATACATGGGTATCATATTCATACGTGATCTGGCATATACATACCTATAATCACTAAATCAAAGGTTAATTATAACTTCCTCGTATTTCTATAATCTCTTAATCTTAATATCTTTAAAATCGACGTAACTTTAACTTTATCTAGGTACGTCTTACGTGAAGCGTATTAAAGCTTAGTCATCTAGCGCTTTAGATGTCGTCAACTCGTCATAATATAATTCGCCGCAAGTCTTATGTTTACAACCTACGGATATCGTGGTTTAAAATATGTTTTTGAATATTTAATTATTTTGGGATATGCTGGGGAAAATCTCTGGTTTTATTGTTAGCTATGTAATTATATTTTTGGACACTCATTTCGCTAATTCTTTCTATAGGTACTTAATCACTGAGTCGCCATCAAATATACTCGCTACGATATATATGATGGCGACTGTACAATGCGATGGTAACCCGAAAACTGTGATATTCCAGAGGAAATTAAACAGTTGTTCAGACTAGTTGAGCCGAAGATAGCGTTTTGCCAGCAGTCTTCGTACGATGACTACAGAAGAGTCGTGGATGAACTGGGCTCTGACACAAGGATAGTCACATTCGATGGCAGCGGGAATACCATGGCCAATATAATACAACAGTATGATGGCACCGACCAGTGTATAAATGATGTTCAGTAAGTACTTCCGCGTGGCGAAGCGTATGTAGATACAGAGCATCCATAGGAGCTCGCTTTCCTTCATGAGGCCTCGACTCAAAGGGGATACTGGCGTTGTTCGTTGCTCCTCTCGAAGGGTATGCCCGATCCATCTCCAGTTCCGCTGCGCTACATACTTCTTCAGCGATCGGTGACTGTCGGCATATATTATGTTCCACAAATCCTCGTTCCTTAATAGTCATCTGTCAGAAGATGCTACATATTCACTGAATACTCAATTTAATTTCTAGGCTGTGAATTACCTAATAAATATGTAACTACGTAATATACTTATAAAATAAAAATAAATAAATAAAATAAATTTATTTTCAATATGCTTAATAGCTATAAATACATAGTAGTTGGTGCCTCCCTGTAAGCTAATATGCTTGTGTTAGTAGGTACCGCTCTTCCTTACATCTATTTGAGCTATTTTTATCTAATTAATTAATTATACATTTACATGTTTATTAGATTTAAAACATAGACCTAATTATGTCTTGTTTTGTTATAGACTTATATAAATGTTTTATTTTTCAGGGTAGCTAACTTCGATACAGATAAAGTGTTTGCGTTTCTGATAAGTACCAGTGGTTCTACTGGTCACCCCAAAGTTGCGGCCATCAAGCACCAACCCGCTCTCGCCACAGTTAGGATGTTCGAGGCCATTCAACCTTCGCAGTAAGAACCCTGAGAACCTATGACGTAATTGTACCTAAGTAGGTGTACGCATTAAGAAGTCAGTTGAAGTCACTTTTCTGAAATCTTTGTGTAATGTTAAATTTTTTTCCGCTCACTTGAACACAGATTCTAAAGTGGATACGGATATGAGACTAACAGATTTCGAAAGAGACTAATGCAAAATAATATTCTTCCCATTTCGTCTCGTTTCGCATATATAGATAGATTATCTATTTATTTATCATCTTCTGAGCATTGTCCCCTCTTAGTTTTTCATCATTTTATATAAGGAAAAGTGCGACCTACATTGCAACTCGGTAACTAAACACACAGACAGGTAGTATGTTTGATTATTATTTGTTCAGCGCCTGGCAGCAATACAACCTTTCACTATTATTCTTCCTATTCCGGCTCGTGATTTAGCGCGGATTCTAACTTTATGTGATTTACACCGACAGTCCGATGACAGACGGCCAGTATCGCTCGTAGCTCATCACCATCAGATACATCATCACCATACGAGACAGCGCCATCTAAATCGACTATGCGTAAACTAAAACTGTTTGTTCTTAGGTCTCTGAAGCCTGCTCTGAACCTGTCAGCCGTGCAGTGGGTGTCCTCCTACTTTAACGCCATCTGCATGCCTGTCCAGAACAGGATCAAGGTCCAGACCTCCGCGCCCGCCACTGTAGACCATGTCATTGACATCATTAATAAATATAGGGTAAGAAATTTGGAATTCACAAAAAACTAGTGGCCTTCTCTCAATCTCAACTCCAATCGTGCTATTTATTAAAAAAATAATTTAATGGCCTTATAAAATTGAACATAGGTACCTTATTACTATTGTTTCTAGCCAGTGACGATGATGAGCACACCGTCGATCCTGCTCCGCATTCTCCAGCGGCGAGAGAAGCCGTGCGATCTGAAATGCTTTGACGCCATTATTATGTCCGGAGCTACTATTCAGAAAGATCTACTCGTCGATCTAAAGGTAAAAGTCGTCGATCTAAGATGGCGAGCCCTTATGATCATTTAAATGACTGTGAATTGTATCCATCTTCATCAATCGTAATAATAATAAACCACAAACACTGTGCTTTTACTATGAGCTTGAGTTTAACCGTATCGATTGTGTCAAAAGTATTAAAAAGGATAAAATTACTTTCCGATCCTCTCGCATGAGACTAACACGAATCGAGATGTATACAGGATGCAACATAACTCGTGAACCGTAATACGTTTATCTAAATCTATAAACAACTACCAAGTAAATACCTCAAAAGGTATTTAAAAATAAGAGTGTGACATGTTTTTTATTTATATTTTTAAGTTATTTTGTGGAGCAGTCCTTAGATTAGATGTTTACCGAGTTAGAAAAATGTACTACTGTTCACAACTGTAGAAAGTAAATAACCCGCTCGATATAGTTAATCTCACGATGACAGTTCATGGTACAGTCAAGTGCAAAAATAAGTATCGAAAGAATCCGCTCATAAATATGTTACGACGTTCTTATTACACAGAATTAGAGTGCACTGGGACATATTTTTGAACATTTTTGTGTACACCTTATTTTGTCTTTGACTGTAAGCACACTGATTTTATAGGCAGCGATGCGACCGGAAGCGGTAGTGATCGAGGCGTATGGGCAGACAGAGTGCCTGGGTCCCGTGCTGCGGCCGGTGCCGGGCGGCCCGCTTGGCAACTGCGGGATTGAAACCCCCATCAACAAGATAAAGGTATTGCTTTCTTTACCGAATTACTGTAAAAAAATTTAACACGAGAACAGCTAAAATCGTTCGTGTGCTGCTGTCGTCCATACTACGCCAGCAACGCTTAAGGGCCTACGCTAGCTTACGCGGATTACACCGCTAACTGGCGCGGGCGCGTGCGACGGACGTTAATCCGCGCGGCGGGCGGCGGGTGTCCGCTCCGTGCGCACGCGGCGGGCGCACCGGAGCGGACTTGTTTCTTGAATTCAGCGCTAAGTTAGGCGTGTGCCCGTCGCGGGCGGCCGTCGCGGACTCGCTGGCCCGCGGCGGGTGTCCGGAGCGGGACCCGCGAGCGTGCGCACGCGGCGGCCGTCCGCGTAAGTTAGCGTAGGCCCTAAAAATGTCATTGGCAAACGATGTATATTGCGTAGGCCAGGAGTCGGCAACCTTTTAGCAACCAAGGGCCACATTGTACACCTTATTTTGTCTTTGACTGTACAAAGAAACTAATTATTTACCTATGTTTTCAGATAGTAGACCCTGTGACTGGAGAAACGATAACCAAACCGAACATTCCCGGGGAAGTCTGGACCAAAGGACCCAGGTTTACTGTACGTAATTTCTTTAAATAACGATGTATCAGTAATCAAGATATTCTCTATATTGATTGAAACTTTCACGATTATCACTCATATTTTAAAGACAAACGGGTCTTAATCGCGTAAACTTACGTTTAATTATATCCTGACGTTTCGGGCATGACGTTACACCCGTGGTAACAGGCAGACTCCGTGGTCCAGTCTGCCTGCGACCACGGGTGTAGCGTCATGCCCGAAACGTACCCTTTTTTTGTTTTCGAAAGAGTGCGTTGGGTACGGTTGTGACAAATTTTGTGAGTACGGTTGTGACTTTTTTTTTTCGATTTGTTTTATTTATGATGCCTACATAACGCGTGCGGAAGGTCTGTCTGATATTAGCAAATATAACAATTCTTACGAAGAGGTGAAACGCGGCTACTTCATTAGGGAGAGCTGCGAAAACATGGGAATTTTTTGCAGGTCGCTCTAGATTGCGAAACATTTGCAATCGTTGGTAAGACTTAGATATTGGTAAAACTTGTCCAAGTTAGGTTCTCTTTAAGTATATGTAGGCATTTAATCTTTTAGGAGACACCCAATTAGCGTGAGAATTTTAAAGAAGACTGTTATGTGATTGTTAGTGATTAATTTACAACAGGAGAAATGATGGCTGATTTTAGTGTTTTGCCTTGAAATAATTGTTCTTTATCATGACAAACTATTTGGATGTATTTTTATGCCTGTCACTACCGGCCCTAATCACTGTCACAACCGTCCTTGCGGTGTGGCCGGTTGTGACACTTTCCCTTTTTTAATAAATCTGATCCGTATGACTCAAATATCGTATTTAGGCACAATTTCTCATTATTTTTATGTAGACAAATGTTCAAGTTACGTTTTTAGTCGCTTTTGTCTCAGTTAACTTGTAAATTTACAAAGTTATAGGTGTTCAAATGAAAATTGTCACAACCGTACCCAGGCTACCCTACTAATTGTACGTATTGCTGGCACGACTATCTACAAATTATTGGAGCACCTGGGGCCTATTTCTCGAAAGCTTGTAATTTGTAATACAAGCGGAAGTCCTTGTCTTATTATTGATGTTAAAAAGAGACTACCACTTGTATTACAAGTTACAAGCTTTTGAGAAACGGGCCTTTGTAATAAAACTATAGATGCCGATTTCTAAGAATGACTCACCATTTTTCCGATAGTCTTAATGTCATATAGATAAGGCTCATTTCTAAACTGTTAAAAGTTCATTCTTAGAAATCGGCAACTATGAACTTGTTGCGATACATCCATCGATGTCCACTGTCATCAAAATATTTCGTTATATTGCAGTGGCACCAAAATTACACCTTGGACATGCGGTTAGCGATAGGAATTCCATTTTACCAAAATTATTTGAATGCTAATAAAGAAAGACTAATATAATATTTTCTTCGGTTACCGCGAGGATTAAACATGGATTACCGCTATTAAACTATGGAAACGGATAAACTCGCGTATATTAATTAAACCTATTTTTTTTTTCGTGATCGCGTATATTAATGAACCCTGTAAAGTGTTCGAAACGTCCGGATGAAGTTAAAGTTAATTAATATACGCGAGTTTATCAGTTTTCATAGTTTTATTTCATGAAATACCAATATTTCAGGAGTATTACAACAATCCGGAAGAAACGGCCAAGGCTATAACACCGGACGGCTGGTACAAGACGGGGGACTTGCTGAGGAGAGACGAGAACGGCTTCTTCTTTTTCGTGGAAAGAATAAAGATGCTCATCAAATTTCGCTCTTACCAGGTAAGACCAATATTGTGTAACTGTAATGTTGTGTTTGTATCCTGTTCATTTGTACAGTCCGTTTGGGTATTGTACCTAGCCAGCGGGTTACTTACATCCATTGACCTAATTTTGTGGTGGTGTTTTGGGTATATACCTACTACATAATATGTGAGCGCTACTTTCTCGCGGATGATTAGGATGGAATTGGCTTGTACTTTTATACGAATTAAATGTCTATGCGCTCTTAAGGCAAGTGACAAAGTGGGAAAAATTTAAATGCCCTGCTGTTACAGAAGAAACGCCAATACACATTGTAAGATGTTATCAAATTAGTTGCCGACCAGGGTTTGCATGCGCTCATGATAACTAACAAATTTCCTTGTGGGACACATTATATCGAAATTTCGAAAAAAAAAGCTTTCCATAAAAAGTTGATCAGTCGGTGGGCCCGCTTTGTATAGAAAGGCGTTTTTTTTGTGGTTTCAATATGAGTCCCATAGAGAAAATTGTTCGTTATTATGAGCACATGGATACCCTAAAGTATCGGCAACTAATTTGAAAACATCTTACCTACATAATATATGTTTTTTAGATTTCGAGACTTTATATTCGGAAATATGAAAATATGACCGAATAATACCTTGATTCTTGGCAGGTCGTTCCTATGGAATTAGAAGAGGTGATACAAAAGCACGCCGGCGTCCAAGACGTGTGCGTGACCAGCGTCACTCACCCAGTGGACGGCGAGTGGCCGGTCGCGATGGTCGTGAGGAGCCCCGGGGCCCAAGTCACGGCGCAAGAAATTAAGGATCTCGTGGCTGGTCAGTATAGCGACGGATCCGAGCAATTTCATAATTACTACCAATAGTGGCATTAGACAGCGGGCTAGGGAAAGCACCAACATGACCGTGTCATGCTACATAATACAAAAGCATACCGGAATCTGAGAGGTAAGTGTGACTACCGTTGCGCGGACGGCGAATGGAGTTTCGCTGGGCACAAGTCACTGCGCAATAGATTTAGGACCTCGTAATATCATTGGATATTTTTTTTACACAAATTGACCTAGTCCCGCGGCAGGTAGGTACCTACTCGTAGCTCGATTAGGGCGCATGTTATAGATATACTCGTATATTAATGATATATTAAATAGATAGGTATACCCATGTACAGGGTGGCCAAAAATTAAGTGCGTTCCCGCTGCCAGTGAGGTTTGGGAAGCACAATAAGCCCCTTATGGGTTTTTTTTTTAAATAACTTCAAGCTTCAGAAGTAGTAGTTCTTATTAGTTATAGCACTTAAAGTACCTAGCACCCAGTCGGTACGTATTTAAAAAAATCAACCCTTCTGAAACTTCAAAAAATCTCCTGAGTCCCAAAATCTCACAGGCAACGGAAATGCACTTATTTTTTGGCCATCCTGTATACTTTGATACACAAAAATCAACCGTGACTGGGGAACAAATATTTTTGTAATAAATACATGCGAAGCTTCGCAGGCTCCTCCTTCGCAAGCTGGTCCTGTGCTTCGCAACAATAACAAAAGAGTATCGACTTGTTTCACCATTCCCGAATAAAATATATATGTCAGATCAATGTTATTTATTTACCGAATTATTTATCCAAGGATTCTAAACCAGACCGCAATACTGTCTACAGACACGCTGTCAGAGCACAAACAACTGCGCGGCGGTGTGGTGTTCGTCGACGAGATCCCGATGACGTCCACCGGGAAGGTCGCCCGCGCCAAAGTCAAGGAGTTAGTCAAGGATACCCTAATCGTATGAAGCTTCTTCCAGAAGCTTCCAGAACCAATCGTATTACACACCCAGTATTCTCAGAACCTTCTGCCACTGCCTGTCACGTGACATGTATGTATCTTATTAGGGTCATACAGATTTTTTTGTGTGAGTTAGAATACAAATATTTTGGTGACATATGAAAGTTAAGGGCTCTAGAACCCTAATTATCTTGTTGGATAAATACAAGCCGGTAGATGGTTTCCGGTTCTTAGAATTATGTGGTCAGAGTACTTAGACAAGTTGCCAATTGCTAACGCTTAATCGTCAATCGTAAACTAAAGGCAGCTAACTGTCTTTGTCGCACTAATATGAAAGAGTGACAGAGAGTGAAAACTACGATTGGCAACTTGGCTAAGCATCGTGAGCCGTTAACTTTCGCAATGTTCACAGGAAAGACGGCCGTTTTCGCAAAAGCTGTATGGCCCATTATCAACATCGTGAACTCGAAAATGGTTCTGAGGGACCTCAGCTCAGTGGTGGTAGAAGTGTCGTAGAATGGACATTTCTTAATTTTAACATTATAATGTTACAATATCTATAGATTGCTGTTGGCTGCAGTGCGTACCCAATTGATGAGTGAATGAATTCGTTCAATTCTAAGCCAAATGTACCTGGACACGACAAATCATTAAATGAATTGTTTAGATAGTTTTAGGATTTACCAGTGATTCTGTTTGAAATGTATTATTTACTATTTTTCAATGCTTTATGTACCGAATCACCAAGCCTCGAGGATAGGTGCCTCCGCGAAGTATTACTATGTACTGAACTATATTTGTGAGCGTTTATTAAAAACATCCCACTTTGTCGCTTATCTTAACGACGCAGTTGCCTTGTACCTTTATGCGAATTAAATTTCTGAGCGCCCTTATTCAAGCGACAAAGCGGAACGTTTTTACGAAACGGCTCCTTTAACTATAATGGAATCTATGGAATTTACTGGACAATATTCTATGGTGCTCCTTTCGTTGGTTGTAAAAGTTAAAATCAACTGAAATATAAATGAATGATATGAATGTAACCTTTACCATTAGGTACATTTTTTATGAAAAAAGGTTTTTCATTAAATCTTGTTGTCTCTACTTACCTAGTTTTAGTCACCACTTTACACTCAAAGCCTTCTCAGCAGGGCTCGGATACCGGTTTTACTCTATACAAAAGAACGGTTCGTTCTTTTTTGTTCTTCGGTATATCAATTCTTTGTTAATGGAGTAATTTAAAAATACGACGTTGGTAATAACATTTTGAGTACAGTCAAGTGCAAAAATAAGTATCGAAAGAATCTGTTCATAAATATGTTACGACGTTCTTATTACACAGAATTAGAGTGCACTGGGACATATTTTTGAACGTTTTTGTATACCCCTTATTTTGTCTTCGACTGTACTACATAAATAATATAAAACATTTTAAATATTGGGCTATTTCGAGGTTCTCAAAAAAACCGGTTCCGGGCCTTGCTTCTCAGCGACTGATTCTTGCACTTGGAGCAAAATGAACGTTAGCTAAAGTAACGGTAAACAAGATCAATTATAGAGTTTTTTTTACCTCCAGCTATTGTTTTCTTAGTTATGTGGGTACTGATTGATTCTATCTTCTAAATAAGTTTTTTTTTAGTATAATGAATGAAATATTATTAAATTGTATGGTGAATAACACCGTGCACACATTTTCACAAAACGATTTGTTATTAGATTTCAACATTATGTGTTTTACTCGAACGACAATATTTTAGGGCATTTTCGCGAGAAGGATTACGTAGCAACGAAAAAGGGTTGCGACAACTACAGCTTTTGCTGGACATCCTCATTCCTATCCAGTCCACATCTAATCCAGTATGCAGGGTAATAGGCATACCTGGGATAACTGGGGGCAAGTTATAGGGATTTGATATCGATTAAAAAGATGTCGATATAATTATAATAAAAGATGTGCTTATTGAACATTCTCGATTACAGTACAGAGGTTCGATGCCATATCTGATATGGGACCTCTTGTATGCAGATGTCATTTTAATCAAAATGAGAATTTAAATTTTGATATTTTAATATTAATTGGATATTTTGAAAACTATTTTAAATTAAACGCGTAACTACCCGATTAAATTTATTTTTTATTTTTATTGAAGAGGAAGTGCCTAATATTTATTTATGCCGAATAACATTTTGATGTTGTCATTCACAGTAACATCGATATATTTTTAGTCGATAAAATATTTTGCTACATCACTTTCGTATAAATGCCCCGAGTTATCCCAGGTATGGTAATAGGGTTAAAAAAACGTTTTGTTATAATCACAATTTATTGGAATTATAAATGCACAAGCAGCGAAGGCATGATTATGCTCATTTGACAATAAATATCATTAAAACATGCTTTTATGATTTTAAATAATAATAAATCAGTAGTGAGTAGCTACTATCTATGCTTAAGACTGGTGCGCTCAAAATGTTAACATTTCAAATTGCTAGTCCTTACATCTACGATAATTGCACGTTCAATTTACGAATCAATATTGATGAGTGGTAATCAAAATATCATGGTTTAGTTTCCATACACTCACGATTTTATAGAACACGTACTTTGTGACAATGATAAATAAGGTGAACGACCTGTTAGAACTATGTCGCCGATGATAATCGATATCATATATATTTTGACACTTTGGAACAAGGTGCGAAAGTGTAAACACTTTTGATATCAACTGCAATCAATGCTTATCATTATCACTGCACGGCACTTGGTTACCCGATATAAAGTATAACAGCTGTATTGTGATTACTACTGATTACAATAAATAGGTAACGCTAATTTAAGTAACCTATCACTTAATTATGTCGTTGGAATACTGAAATCCTTGTTTCGAATGCGATGCTACTTTATTTTTTAGTTGCTACATGTTCATCTTGCTATTTCGTATCAAGATAACCTAGCCAGCTTCAACCCACCACTTTAAACACTACGTTTCGTCTAAAGGTCCCAGCCAACGTATTGGTCACGGCCTCTTTAAGCTCGATAAGCTACAATCTAGTTAATTGAAGTGACGTTGAATTTTTACGTAGTCATCACAAAGTGCTGTACCATTTCTAGTTTTTATTTTTGTACGTCAGGATCCAATCATTCTGCTGCAGTAAGGTAGTAACTCGGTCGACATTAATTATATCATGTATCTAGGCTACTCACTGGTATTTGCTCTGTCATGGCAAGTTTTCAGGCAGCAACACATAATATATATGACATAGAAACATTCCTTATACACCTTTGTGATGATAATTTTCCTTGTCTAAATTCGACCCACGCCTCGAGTATTTATTGTAACGAGCGTATCTTCGTCAATCTTAACGCACCAGTCGGAATGCATCAAGACAAGCATTGTAAGCTTAAAAATCTTATCGAGATTATATCTTACAAGTAATCAGCACCCTTGAGCGTATCAATAGAATTAAATCACTAAAATTGAAACAGAACTGTACTACGCTCAAACGTACTGCGCTCCCGCTGTTGTGTTTATGTCGTTTAACAAATACCACTGTTGATATGATTATTTTGGACACAACCAATAACTTAAAAATACGTAATTATATTTATAACTCATAATACATATTGTCAAAATACTACACATGAGAGCTTAGTCAAACCGTATTTTATACTAAAAATAAAGAAATCGGCCGGTTAATAAAAATATTGAGTAAGTGAGTAATAGAGATCATTATTTTAATAATTTGGATTTAACACTTCATTTCAAAAAAATTGAAGGTCTATCTTCCCAATAATCGACCACTAACAAACTAATAAATAATATAAAAAAATCCCGTGAGGATTTAAATTCAACGAACTCCGTTAACTTATTGAAATACGGATTACTATTGGAATTCAATCGAACCTAGTGTCCGTTAATTTCTATTCTAATTGCGGATAGTACAGTCTATGAAATGTTGATTACAAAAAGTCATTCGATGTGGTACATTTACCCAAAATATGTGTAATTTTAATTTCACAAAAGATTATTATTTCATTGATATTTTTTATAAAAACATAAGAAATAAACCTGTCGGGCAATGCCACGAAAGAGTGTAATGGAAGTGACCAAGTTTTCGCGTGTTTATTAACTGTGCAAATTTTACTGTTATTATAAAACATCAAAATGATACTTATCTAGACACAATGGAGCACTTACGCTTAGATAAAGTAAGCAAACACCATGAAATGGCCACTTTCATTACAGTTACATGGATTTCAGAGTTGGGTATAAAGTAATCTAATTCCATCTGTAAATTCCATTTATATACAAGGTGCCCGTGAGGAAAGGGAAAATTTTTAACAGCATATTCCTGAGACTAAAAGAAGCAAAAAATGTTAAGCGAGTTTTGGTCAAATCTGCAAAAAAAAATATTTTATTAATGAAACTGTTGCAAAAAACGCACTTTAAACGTTTTTTTTTAATTTTCAGGTAATTAAAGATTGTTTTTGTTAATTTGATATCTGTTAATTAAGTGTGATAAGACTAAGACAACATGGTAACAAAATCGTTGCCTAAAATGCGTTTATCATAGCGTAACGGGCTAAAACGGTTTTAGGAAAAAATCAAATTTTCTCTCAAAATAGACTCTATCCAGAAAACTTCATACGACATTTTTAACTTAAACTAACTAACACAAGTGTTAAACTTAAAAGGAGGATTCGACATCTTTAGAAACCATGTTTGATAAATAAACGAATTTTTGAATTTTGAACTTCAAATTTGGTCAGAAATCTGTTGTTGATTTTTTTCCCCTTCCTCATGGGCACCGTGTATATAAAAGTAATCTGAAGGAGTAATCGGATTACTTTTTGCACAAATCTGATGGATTTACCCCATGTGGTAAAACGAAACTAATCGAGATTGCGCACGATACGTACTAATTAATAAAGGGTGTATTCACTCGGAGTTGTCGACAGCAACACGACAGCGGGGTACGACGGCCTACTTGTCGTCGCGGAAGTCTGGGCCGGGCGGCACGTCGTCCTCGAACACGATCTCTTCGGGGTCGGGCGCGCGCGGGAGGAACTCGGCGCCGGGGCAGATCTGCTTGAAGATCTCCTCCGCCTGGGGGCGCCGAGGGGTCGGTCAGTGCGACGGTTATACTCTGTTCGGTTAGGTAACTAAATCCAAACAATCTTGCAGTATCTTTTTATTGAAAACTACGAGAAGATAATAAGTAGTAAATAATTAACTGAAGCGTTACTTTGCGGAAGTACATATTAGAGGATGAACAATACTACTTTACTATTCCGTGTACGTTTAAGTGAATTAGCGTAACCCGCTATAATTACTTGCCGCAAAATAAAAACTATGACAAACTTATAACTAGATAATGATTTGTTAGAGTTTTATTGCGTATTTATTTTGCGGCTAGTACTGCCCTCCTAAGCATAAGTGCGATAACTAGTTTTGACACTAATTCACTTATACGTCGAACCAAAATTTTATAAAATTTTGGTGTAATTATTGAGTCTTATACATACTGTATCATGGAATACAAAGTAATATTGTTAATCCTTTAAAATAAGTTTTAGCAAAATAACTATGATATAGTGAACGATGATATGAGTGTTTTACATTGTTTTGATTAATTAAGTACCTAGTTTGGACTTTAAATGCATTCTACAATATAAATATGCATCAAGATTGTTTAAATTTTGTTAAATAACTAATATAATAGAGTATGGTGTAAACTGTAAGGCCTGAGTGGCGAGCGTCGCATGCGGCGGCGCGTCGAGTGTCGAAGGGATTCAAACCGCGGGCACTCAGGCCAAGCCGCATACTTTTGCATTTGTTTAACATAGATGCTCCGCCAGCCCCGGGCCGGGCTAGCGTCCACTCGGTTTGCACACTTACCCCCTTACTGATAAACGTCTATTAGGCAACGAAAGCGGCTTGCCAAGTATGGTTTGTCCCTTCGGTCTTATCTACATGTCTGTAAGACCGAAAGAGACAAGTAATACTTAGCGACTTGTTACTAGGAGACGTTTAAGAATAAGGGGGTTAGGCGTCACATAAGGCGGGTATCAACGACACTTAACAGGTAGACTAACATAACAAAGCAGATTACTATGATACTTTCCATACAATAAATATTTCATAGTACATTGCTGGGTTATGTTGACTGTGAGGGCTAATTTGTGTCAGTATAGAAACATTTAGGTGGTAAATGTAATATTGTAAGAAGTTACAGCAAGCATGTTTTAAAACAAGGATACATTTTAGCCTTTATGAAAGCGTGTTGGCTGAGATGTAATATCATTAAAGCTGTAAATGAGTAAATTGCATGCGTCGCCATTAGCAATGAATGAATGGCGAAAGAAAAGGAAGCCCATCCGACAGCTACTGGAATCCCTTTTTAGTGCCATCCCGCACAGACGCCGTAGTCTTAGATAGTTTTATTGCTTATACAGGGCGTCCCATGACATTATGTTTTTTTAAAGACAAATAAAACTGCATAAAACCACGCCCTTGCTCGTGTCCGCCACGTTGTAGAACAGGGACCGCGGCACTGCACACACACCACGTACCTGCCGCACGGCGCGGTCGAAGTCCAGGCCGGCGTCGGGGCCCGCGCACACGTGCACGCCGGCCGCGCGGCACACCGCGCCCGCGCTCGTGTCCGCCACGTTGTAGAACAGGGACCGCGGCACTGCACACACACCACGTACCTGCCGCACGGCGCGGTCGAAGTCCAGGCCGGCGTCGGGGCCCGCGCACACGTGCACGCCGGCCGCGCGGCACACCGCGCCCGCGCTCGTGTCCGCCACGTTGTAGAACAGGGACCGCGGCACTGCACACACACCACGTACCTGCCGCACGGCGCGGTCGAAGTCCAGGCCGGCGTCGGGGCCCGCGCACACGTGCACGCCGGCCGCGCGGCACACCGCGCCCGCGCTCGTGTCCGCCACGTTGTAGAACAGGGACCGCGGCACTGCACACACACCACGTACCTGCCGCACGGCGCGGTCGAAGTCCAGGCCGGCGTCGGGGCCCGCGCACACGTGCACGCCGGCCGCGCGGCACACCGCGCCCGCGCTCGTGTCCGCCACGTTGTAGAACAGGGACCGCGGCACTGCACACACACCACGTACCTGCCGCACGGCGCGGTCGAAGTCCAGGCCGGCGTCGGGGCCCGCGCACACGTGCACGCCGGCCGCGCGGCACACCGCGCCCGCGCTCGTGTCCGCCACGTTGTAGAACAGGGACCGCGGCACTGCACACACACCACGTACCTGCCGCACGGCGCGGTCGAAGTCCAGGCCGGCGTCGGGGCCCGCGCACACGTGCACGCCGGCCGCGCGGCACACCGCGCCCGCGCTCGTGTCCGCCACGTTGTAGAACAGGGACCGCGGCACTGCACACACACCACGTACCTGCCGCACGGCGCGGTCGAAGTCCAGGCCGGCGTCGGGGCCCGCGCACACGTGCACGCCGGCCGCGCGGCACACCGCGCCCGCGCTCGTGTCCGCCACGTTGTAGAACAGGGACCGCGGCACTGCACACACACCACGTACCTGCCGCACGGCGCGGTCGAAGTCCAGGCCGGCGTCGGGGCCCGCGCACACGTGCACGCCGGCCGCGCGGCACACCGCGCCCGCGCTCGTGTCCGCCACGTTGTAGAACAGGGACCGCGGCACTGCACACACACCACGTACCTGCCGCACGGCGCGGTCGAAGTCCAGGCCGGCGTCGGGGCCCGCGCACACGTGCACGCCGGCCGCGCGGCACACCGCGCCCGCGCTCGTGTCCGCCACGTTGTAGAACAGGGACCGCGGCACTGCACACACACCACGTACCTGCCGCACGGCGCGGTCGAAGTCCAGGCCGGCGTCGGGGCCCGCGCACACGTGCACGCCGGCCGCGCGGCACACCGCGCCCGCGCTCGTGTCCGCCACGTTGTAGAACAGGGACCACAGGCACTGCGAAAAACAACCAATGTTATACGATAATCTCAAATAAACATGCCACGTCTGGGTAGAGCTGCAATCTCGAAATTCGTGACAAAGACTCAAAATACCCGGACATTTCGCGCAAATCCCTCCTTTTCGCGGACTTCACTTTGTACACAATAATGATGATAAATACTTAAATTCAATGAGGTAACCATCATATGAAAAGTGTTCTCCCCAAACACTTTGAAACCAAGGCCGGTTGGCCTGGAAACTAGGCGAAACCCTGAAGGATGGCAGCCCTACAATTCATTTCAATTCAATTAAATATCGACCCAGGCCAGCTAGCTATGGGCTTGTGCATAAATCACGCGAGGTCCTATAGGGGGGTAGGGGGTCCAAGAAAACATCACGAAAGATCACGTTAGGGGAGGGGGGGTACAAGGAGACCTCACGTGTATTTTTCTACGATGAACAAACTAAGAAATATTGTGGATTTCGGCGAGCGAACGTTAAAAGTTGAATGAAAAAAAATACACGTGAGAGGTGTAGCCAAGAAACTCACCAAATATCACCAGGGGGGAGGGGGGGGGGGGTCAAAAAGTAGCCGAAAAAAACCTCGCATGATTTATGCACGAGCCCTATGGGTAAGTAACTATGGCAAGCAATTAAACGGAAGGCAAACCTTTTAGCCGGTTGAGCCCAAGCATCGAGATACTCAAGATTCATTTGATCTTAACCGAATGCGATAATGGAGAATAGTACATCCGTGCGCCCTCTGATTGCATTTTCCTATAGGTGCGTGCAAACTAAAAGAGCATTCGCTGTTCTAACCTCCCACTCTACGAAATTCGATCGGTACACAAAACATGATTGGTTGATTTCGTAGAACGGGCGCTAGAACAGCGAATGCTCTTTTGGTTTAAACGCACCTTATGATGGCAAATACACAACCAATAGTAAATTTACCTTAGGTTTATCATCAGTAGGCTCGCCGGCGCCCATGTGGAAGATCTTCTCGGCGTACGGCATGAGGTCAGTCTCGGCGTCCTTCATCTTGTTCGCGATGAAGTACACCACGACTGGAACAGGACAGTCAAATATCATCATACAGGCCGATATATTATCACAACAAACAGAACAACTTTATATTAGTAGTATGAGGCGCGGGACTGCTTATTGTAGACGAATACGTGTTACGACCAGTACTCATACAACCTATGACAAAGACACGTATCCACATTTTGACTTTATTTATTATAATGCAGTGCATGCATGTGCGCATCTCTCTGTGCTTAAATTAAAACTATCAACAATAAAATGCTTTAAGGTGCGTTCAAACCAAAAGAGCATTCGCTGTTCTAGTGCCCGTTCTAAGAAATCAACCAATCACGTTTTGTGTACCGATCGAATTTCGTAGAGTGGGAGGTTAGAACAGCGAATGCTCTTTTAGTTTAACCGCACCTTTAGGTGTAAACATAATAAGGCTTTAAACTGCATAACAAATCTTAAGAGTAGTAAAAGTTATGTATGTTTACCTTGGGCTTATCATAAATGCTACATAATAAGTGTAAACCGAATTCAAAGTCTGACTAACGTTTTGACAAACGTTAACCAGATATTTGCGAGCAGCTTGTCGCTCCGGTGTGTACAATAACAACTATACATTTTTACAAGGACAGATATGTTATCCTCACTGTTTCGTATAAATTGTCACTGCGACAAGGTATAAAATGCCTAAAAAAACTAATTGGAAAAGCAATAATGATTTATGAACCATCAAAATATAGAAAAGTATTTCGTTCCCGGACGCGTAATGAGCCATAGTTAAGAATTCAACAAAACTCCCAAATGCTAATAGAGGAATGCTAAATGACCGTTACTTCGTTTAAGGCCATAAAAACGTCGTAGTGCACGGGCGTACCTATAATTTACCTATTTAGCTGGACAATGTCCATGAGTCATGCGTGGAATAAAAACTGAGCGGGTTAAAAACATCAGCTTCCAGCAAAAAATGCCGTAAAAAATGGTTAATAGCGAGTGCCTGGCCAGTTTGAAGGAATGATTCAAAATCTACACTCAATAGCAATTGAATGGTTTTGTAATTTGTATACCCCTGTAAGAAACTACTGTTAAAGGTTATCAGTATCGTATTATCGTGTGTATTATTTTAGGATAAGGATTTTTTTTGTATAGAGTGTTAATTAACAACCGGCCGGCCTAAAGTATTTTTTCTTAAACATATTCAGTGTCATATTGACACTGAATATGCCGTTAAATATAAACATTACCATATTTAAAGTTTTGTTACTTTTGATTGAATATGTTGGAATCTCACGGTAGTAATATAAAATTCCGTCCTGAGTGGTCCGTTGCATTACTACTACTTTTTCATCACACTTTCTATCTAAGCGCGCTATTACTTGCATGCGTCGTCGTGGGAGTTGAAGAAAAATCAAACTTCCTGGGGAGTTATATAAATGTTAGTATGTACAGTCAAAGACAAAATTAGGTGCATACAAAAATGTTCAAAAATATGTCCCAGTGCACTCTAATTCTGTGTAATAAGAACGTCGTAACATATTTACGAGCGGATTCTTTCGATACTTATTTTTGCACTTGACTGTACGTTATTTTATACAATTTTGTTATAAAACTTATTGATTTGTTCGCAAGTGTGATGAAAAACATTGTATACATAGCGATCAGTAAGCGGCTTACAAAGTCGAGTCATCAAAAGCCCGACGCCGTAGACGACTTTTAACAGACTCTCGTTAGTCATACCGTACTGACCTCTCTAGATGGTATGTATTTTAATGTGCGTATTCTGAGAGGATCGTTTCGTGGAACACTCACACAGTCCCTTGGGGCACGAGCCGGTGGCGGGCCCCACCTCCAGCACCGTGACGGCGTGCTGCGAGTCGCCGAGCGGCGGGAACCGCAGTAATGTCAGTGGCTCCTTCTCGCTCGGCAGTATAGACGTTAGTCAACACTCACACAGTCCCTTGGGGCACGAGCCGGTGGCGGGCCCCACCTCCAGCACCGTGACGGCGTGCTGCGAGTCGCCGAGCGGCGGGAACCGCAGTAATGTCAGTGGCTCCTTCTCGCTCGGCAGTATAGACGTTAGTCAACACTCACACAGTCCCTTGGGGCACGAGCCGGTGGCGGGCCCCACCTCCAGCACCGTGACGGCGTGCTGCGAGACGCCGAGCGGCGGGAACCGCAGTAATGTCAGTGGCTCCTTCTCGCTCGGCAGTATAGACGTTAGTCAACACTCACACAGTCCCTTGGGGCACGAGCCGGTGGCGGGCCCCACCTCCAGCACCGTGACGGCGTGCTGCGAGTCGCCGAGCGGCGGGAACCGCAGCAGCGTCAACGGTTCTTTCTCGCTCGGCAGTATAGACGCGTTTGTAATGAATATGCCCTGCGACATACACGAAAAAAAAATTAACCGCCGTCAAAAACCAACAAACATAATATGTTACACACATAGTCTGACAAAACTGTTAGTAAAAACAGTCCAGTAGAGTCGGGACATGATGAAAGCGTCATTTGCTGCTTAGCAAATGATTGGTGTGACAGCATGTCGCCGCGATATAGACTTCCCGTCTTTTACTGTGAACCCTCAACTTGGCAGAATTAAAAGAAATCGTGCGTTCCTAGCCTCCTCGCCGTTGTGTAGAGCAACAAATTCTGTCTTTAACAAAAAATTCAAAAATATGTATCTTATAAGATACACTGCCAAGTATAGGGTAAAAAGAACGGATGAGTATGTCGCCGTGAGATACTGTCGCTTTATTTTTATTTTACAAGTTTCACAGCATAATAAAATAAAACAAGAACTGCGAACTAAAAATGTACATCAATTAATACTGTTACGTTCGTGGGGTGGGTTTTCTATAGAAAATGTATAAATAAGCCACTAATTAAAACTGATACTTTAATTACTAATTAAAAGAACAAACACCAACTAAAACACTAGTCACACACTTAATACTGGTCTACTTTTACACTCTCAAACTCGCAGTTAGATTCGCAGTCTTCGCTCTTAATGTTAGCTCTTCGCTGTCTCACTTGAAACTACCCTTCGGCCAGGTCATGCTGGGCTTTTATACAAGGCACTCAAATCTACAAAGTACGAGAAGATTCGACTCTAGAAAGTTCCCGAGTTAGATGCGCGAACATTCTAGAGTATCGCTGTCTCTTTCTACAGGTTTCTCTTTCACACCCGTCCAGAATATTCTCTCTATAGCTGTCTCGTTCACATCCTTCCAGAACATTCTCTCGTGCTGTCTCTATCTAATAGTGCTTTCACTTTCACTCCTATGGGAAATTTTGCTATATACCGATTTGTACTTTTTATCATGCCACCGGCGTAACACTACCCCCTCCTAAGACATGCTCGTCCCGAGCATCATTATTTCCGTGGTATTTTGCGAGCCGGTCAACGTGAACAATCTTGCATGGGCTTCGTAAATTCCTCCGAATCCGATATGAAACGTCATTGATCTTCGTAACCACTGTACGAGCTGCCATCCATGGTTTACCGTTGGATACTTTTTCCACAACTACACATCGACGACCTCCCTGACTTGCTGTTCCTGGTAAACGCACTGGGACTCGAACCTGTGCCTTTGGTAGGAGAACAGTTCTTCTAGAGCAGTAAACATTCCCACTAATTCTTCCTTCCATAGGAACCTCATCA
>JALPQI010018873.1:0-22250 GCA_025490895.1 Thaumatotibia leucotreta
GATGCACTAAAAAAAATGAACTATATATTTTGCCTTAATGAACACTGTAATGAAACACAGTATCAGATGATAGTAGACCCAAGTGCAATAGGCAATATAGGTCGCTATATCAATCATAGCTGTGAACCTAATTGCATCATTGTGCCAGTTAGAGTTGACAGTCCCTTTACCCAAATTGGCAATATTTGCTCAAAGTGACATAAATCCTGGTTCTGAAATAACATATAATTATGGCTCAAACAATTTTAGTAGTTCAGAAGTTTTAAACATGAAAAAATGTATGTGTGGCAGTGATAATTGTAGCGGGGTAATGCCTTCTGAAAAATACTGACATTAGTCTGAAAATTATTCCTACATATATCTTTGGCATGCTGTTTCCGAGACTTCAAAGGTAACAAACACTTTTTCTGGTGTACTGCCATTTGGCAAATTATGTTTCCCAAATATGACTTCCCAAATAACTTATCGCAATAGTCTCATTTCCCAAACAAATCATTAGCAAAGTTACATTTCTCATTTTATTCATTTGGTCAAATTATTATTTTGCAAAGTTTCACTTCGTCAAGCTTTTATTAAGCAAATGCTTATTAAGCAAATGTTTTATTTTGTCATAAGTTAAAATCCAAAAAAAAAATGGCCAAATTTGATACTTCGCAAGCTCTACTTATAGCAAAAGCCTGGCAAATGATAATATTAAAGTTCGTAGGTCTATACAGGAATTTCGTACTTTTTTGCACAACCCTTGGCTTGAACTTGCCTGGAACAAAAAACGAATTTCATGAATAATTGGTATCATAATGAATGAAGTGAGAAAATAAAATCCATCATAATGATCACTATTCATATTTTTTATTGGTAGGTACTAAGAAGGCACACATTGCCACGGATAAAAAAACTATATTTTTATTTTCATAAAAAAACTATCCCAGAGCCACCGTTAGGTACGACGACGAGCGAAGCGAGGAGGAGTGTTAGGTGAAACTGCGACCGTATAGCGCACGAGCCGAGCGAGCGAAGCGAGCGTGCCGCGGTAGCGGCCGGCGAGTGCCAGAACCGACTGTTTTGTTATTCCCTCGGCATTGCGTTCCCTCATCAGTTTCATCTAAATTACTGTTTAGAACCCGACTTTTAATTGTTTATCAACATAATATAAAACCCCGTGTGAGCCTTTATTAAAAAAAACATAAACATACTTCAATCTTTCGGCGAAATGACTTTATGCGAAAAATTGGTTGCGATGTAATATATTGTATATGCGGTATAAATCGTATGCCATACAATATTTTGGGATTAGTATGTTACGCCAAACGATGCATTTGCAAAAAAATATTTTGGGAAAATAAAAACGACCAAGTAATTCTTTGCTAAACAATCGCTTGCCAACAAAAAGGCTTGCTAACTGTAAAATTGCGATAAGTAGTTTTGACAATTGAATTTTTGCCAAATGAAAATTTGGGAAAAATAGTTTGCGATGTGATACTTTGGGAAAAATTATTTGCCAAACATTAGTAAACCACTTTTTCTATACTTTAGTAAGTGATACAAATATGTATTTCGTCTTAAGTAATGACTACTAAATAAAGGTAGCTTTCATTTGGTTATTTCCTGAATTCTTCAAAAGTCTTGAACATTAGCTTACTTACTACCTTGCATTAAAGGATTTTGAAGTAACCTAGAAAAAGTTTCTACTCATACTTAAATCGAGATAGACTTGTCGGTTTATGGAATTGTATCTATTACTACAGAATTAGTACCCGCAGCAAAATATTTATAAAATATGATGGTAATTTTAAGTCACAGAATAATTTCATACAGTAGACATGTAAATGCATTAGTTCAATTAGTTGACAGATGAAATGCTGCACTGAAGGTGACAGTTGCCTATTATGTTCATTATTAATGTATCTGTAAAATGAGATAAATTCAATGTCAAGGAAGGAACCATTATTTTTGTATGTTTTCTTACAATGCAATAGGATTCTGGTTACAAAAAATATGGCACAGACTAGAAACAAAAATAAATAAAATATAAAAAACTTGTGTGATTATGACATTTATGACATCAAAGTATTAGTTGTGAAGCATAAAACCTACTATGATTGAAAAAAATGTCCAATTACTAGTGGCTGGACAATCACTACAATCAATGGGCATTTTATGGCATTTTCACATACATGTACAGTAGCGATCGTAAGTATTTTGACATCAACAAAAGTTTTTTCCCCTCACTAGCTCGTAAAGTGCTCGTTTATCCTTTAATACGAACGTGTAAAAACGCATATTATTCACTTGTGTGGCAAAGTAATGACCTTGGTTTTGGAATAACAAAACGTAAAATGCTCATGGAAATTGTTCCATATTAATGATAATTAAATAATTTGTTTGAGAATTTAGTGTAAAATACAAACCTTTATATAATATGATGATTTTAACATATAAATCCTAAAATTCCATAAGTAACAATTGTTTTAGTGAATGATGATAAGATGACTAGATGCAATCACAAAACGCAGAAAATGTCAACGTCAACATTGTCAAAGAATATTATAGGTTATAATCTTTATTTACCGACTCGAACACGCATAAAAATAGTAAACTAAACAACTTTCAGGGTGTTCTGTTATAATTTTGTAAAAATAATGAATGAGAATGATTTAATAATGCATTGGCGTTGGTGTGCAACTACAGGAATGTGTTAAAATTGTGCTGCGTTTACTTTTTCGTGCTAAGTTTACTGCGACAAAATCTTGCATTAAATACATGATGCATTTGGAAAATTATTATCACTAACCCGATGATGATTGTAATGTGAACAAATAATTACCTTTTTTGAGTTTCCTCGCTATAGTGAGGGGAAAAGTTTTGTGTTACACACGGGTGCAAATGTATTTTACTTCTCGTATGTTAAAATACTCGCTGCGCTCAGGATTCTATTTTAGAACCACTCGCTTCACTCGTGGTTCAACTATAGAATCCTTTCGCTTGCTTGTGTTTCAATTTCATACTCGCGGGTAAAATACAACTTTGCACCCTTGTATAACAAATAACTACGAGGGTGGATCAAGAAGTACCCGTGTTTGACGATAGATGGTGTTCTTTATGAAATTTAAAACCACGGTCGTGTAGTCATGCCTTTAACAATTAAAAAAACGAAAACTCACTTGTATCTATGCTTTAGTTTTTATTTGGCGGCAATTTTTGTAAGATGGTTTTTGTTTTTCATACAAAATGGAAAAAGAGCAATATCGTTCTGTAATTCGGTTCTTGTTTTTGGATGAAAAAACATGCGATCAAATAAAAGCTAAATGAGATTCTGTTTACGGATGTCTTTCGCCGTCTATGACAACAGTCAGATATTGGTATAACGAATTTAAACGAGGTCCTACAACTGTTTTTGACGAGGATCGCCCAGGACGTCCTGCAGACGTGGTTTCCGAAGAAATCGCAGAAAAGGCCAAAAACATATTAGTCGCTGATCGACGAACCAAAGTGCGTGAGTTAGCTGAAGCTCTAGGGGTGTCGTACGGTACAACAATAAATATAATACACGACAAACTACACATGAAAAAAGTGTCCGCTCGATGGGTGCCGCGTTTTCTCACGGATGAAAATTAGCGGATACGGCTGTCTATGTCGAAGGAGTGCTTGGACCTGTTTGAGCGAAATTCTCGGGAGTTTTTGTGTCGTGTCGTTACAGTTGATGAAACATTGATACACTATTACACTCCTGAGATGAAACGACAGTCAAAACAGTGGATTTTTTCTGACGTATCTACCCCAAAGGAAGCGAAAACGGTTCCCTCAGCCGGAAAAGTTATGGCTACGATATTTTAGGATTCTAAGGGAGTAATCCTTATTGATTTTTTACAAATAGGAAAAACCATAACAAGGCAGTACTACAGTGAGTTGCTGAACCGATTTGATAAAAAAATAAAGGAGACACGACCCCACCTGGCAAAGAAGAAAGTGTTGTTTCATCAGGACAACACACCAGCACATTCTTCCAAAATTGTCGCTGCCAAATTGAAAGAACTACGATACGAATTGCTGCCTCACCCGCCTTATTCGCCAGATCTGGCTCCCTGTGACTTTTTTCTTTTCCCCAATATGAAAACATGGCACGGGGGAAAGAAATTCGGGTCGAACGAGGAGGTTATGGCCGAGACAGAAGCTTATTTTGGAGAGTTTGACAAAACCTACTTTTTGGAAGGGTTAAAGAAATGGCCGAGACGTTGGGAAAAGTGTAAAGACCTAGGAGGGGATTACTTTGAAAAATAAAAACAAAAGTTTTAAAAAAAAGTGAGTTTTCATTTCTAACACGGGTACTTTTTGATCGACCCTCGTATTATATTGCACAAGGTAGATAAGTTTTTCCAAATAAGTTTATGCCGTGGTTATTAATGACTTATAACTTCTTTGAAATACACAAAAAGGTTAGCTCCTTGAACTATATTAAGGACCTGGCCATAAAAACGTACATCTTGTTGGTTCAAAAATATTTTGACACCATTCCTTTATTCAGTTTTATTGAGAATAGTCTTACGGGATGATAATATTTTCTGAATAAATTAAGGCCTAGACTTTATATAACATGCCGAAATGTAAAGAATATTAAAACGATTTAAAACAAGCTGTTGCAACTGCACTCAAAAAAGGCAAGTCGCAGGCTGAAGTTTCGCGAACTTTTCATATATCACGGCAACTTGTTAGTGTCTGGAATAAGCAATTCAAGGATGGAAAAGGCGTCAACAATAAGCCTAGAAGCGGTCGTCCTCGAAAAACCACGTCGAAAACTGATCATTTAATAAAAAAACTGTCCATAGAAGATCCGCGGAAAACTGCAGTCACAATCAAGGACGAGCTGAAAGACAATTACAACGTAAATATTCATGTATCTACTGTCAAACGACGCCTAACGGAGCAAGGGCTTCATGGTCGACGCTCATATAAAAAGCCACTTATATCGGCAAAAAACAAGAAGGAGCGATTAGCGTTTGTACTAAGACACAAATCGTGGACAAGTACTGAGTGGTCCAAAATTCTATAGAGCGACGAGAGTACTATTTTATTTTTGCAATAAAGATTAAATAAATAAGTTCAATTTAATGTCTTCGGATGGAATAAAGTAGGCACGTACGTCGTCCACATAATATAAGACACGATGTGCGATACCAAGTACCCACACTCAAGCATGGTGGCGGTAACGTAATGGTTTGGGGATGTTTTTTCTCGTCACGGACTCGGACCTCTCGTTCTAATAGATGGCATTATGGATCGATTTGTGTATGAAAATATACTTAATACACACATGATACCTTATGCCAAAGAAAATATGCCACCTCGATGGGTTTTTCAACACGATAACGACTCTAAGCATAAGTCAAACCATATCAAGGCATTTTTAAATCGTAAAGAAGTCAAGTTTTTCGAGAGGCCGAGTTTAAGTGCTGATCTTAATCCAATCGAGCACCTATGGGAAGAGCTGGATCACAGAGTGAGACAGAGAAATTATTCCAACATGGAAGATTGTTTTCAAGCACTGAAGTCAGAGTGGGCAAGAATACCATATGAACGTATACAGAAGTCAGTGGACTCAATGCCGACTCGATGTGCTGCTGTTGAAAAGTCCAAAGGATACGCAACCAAATATTCAAATGTTGACCTTTTTACAAGTCCGGTAAAATAATTTTATTGAAATGTCAAAATACTTTTGATCGTCCTAAAGTGTATTTTTTATGATTTTCTTTTCAGCTTGTAGTTTGTTTTTAGATATCTCAGTGGGAACGTAAAAAGGATAGGGTTAGAAAATGTAATTACCAATTTATTATTAAATATTAACTCAATTCACAAAAATACTACATTATCTTTATTTGTCAAAATACTTTTGATCGCTACTGTACATGTTATTATCATAAAATTAATAATTATTGTATGAATGAATTCTTTCACTTTATTAATACTTTTCTAAAGGCAGATCATTATGGAATAAATACATTACAATAATAGTAAGTTAGTAAAGTAAGTAAAAATAATATAAATAAATCATTTATACATTCAATAATGAAAATATGTTATGAACATTGATCCTACAGTTGCCTAAGTGAAATTTGTAAAAGTTTATCTTTAGTAATTTTTTTTTAAATAAAACCAGAACCCATCTCTAAACCTTCGAAACCTGTACTATATACTTATGTAAGGAAAATAAAACGGGCATTTTCACAAACCGTTGTTGAAATCACCTTGTTATTTAATTCGGACAAGTTTGGGCTTGTTCTACTCAGGATCACGAGTTCTTTCGATTCTAATAAAAAAAATGTTTTTTCCATTACAATACCGTTTTTTCAGAGATGTTCAAAGGCGGTAGCGTAATGGAAGGAATGAAAACTGTATGAAAATTATAGGACATATTTTTTATCCTAACAAAATCGAATAAGCTCATGATTCTGAGTCGACTAAGCCTAAACTTGACCAAATTAAATAACAAGGTGATTTCAATAATGGTTTGTGAAAACACCCACAGGCACTTTTCTCAAAATCATACTTTATTACCAGAACCCACACTTTTGTTGCCAATGACATGATGTTATAATTATAATATAAATTAAGAATTGTGTTATAGTAATTATTAACCATTAGTTTTCAATCATTTAATAATGTATGTATAAATAATTGATACACTTATAAATTATAATCTACTAAAAATAATTCTCTAAATAGGTAATTTTTTGTCATATATAGCATTATTTCATTTTAAGCAAAACCCACTAAATTTTTTTCACGTATTCTTGTAAAAAAAACAGATTATCAAACTATGTAATTAAATATTTGTACTATTATTTGGTTATTTTATAACTTGTTTATCAGCAGTGACTCAGCGGACATAACAGACCCTCTTTTTATATGAATATTATGGTTTTAAAGAGTCGCCTTATTTATTTATAAAAAATATATTTTATTCGTACATTTATGTGGTCTTTCTTTTATATTAAGGTTCTTGTTTTATCTTAATATTGTTAAAACATACTAAACTCAAAGAAATTGAGAGTAAGAGCAATCATTGTGAAAAACAATAAATAGTTGATATACCCAAGTAGTCCAAGTATGTACCTACTGAATATACTTATACATTGGTTTTATTTGTACATGGACTTCATTTTAGTCAGGAATTCTGCTCACTTTGGAATTATGAACAATACAATTTAAAAAATTCATGTTCACGGGGTAAATAATCAAGTAGTCATATTGTTGTTACATCAACATGATTTGGACAGAATTGTCAGAATTAGATAACCTGAAGACTAATAATTGTTAATGATTACCATAAGGTTAATTTTTGGTATTGTGCTACAGGTATGCAGGATCAAATTGATGGCATTGACACACTAATTTAAGGGGCGCTGCCTGTTACTATAATAGATAAATATGCTAAAAAACAACAATTGTTTCTACTACTAATAGCTACAATTAAAGTAGTAGTTTCTCATTTAACCAGGTCCAAGGTCCCACTTTCAGATCGTAGTTACAGACCATTGCTTGTAGACTGTGACTCATTGTGTTGTCCACAGATCACATACCAACACTTAATCATGGCCATGGTTGTGAGTGTAAGCCACATTCAATATCAAGCAGAAGCTGCATCAACTACTCTTGCTTCTGGTGCTCAATGAAACTTCCTTGAACAGATCTAGTGTCCATACAAAGGTTTGATATCATAAGATTACTATTTATTTACCACAACCAACATACTAATCAAGCGATCAGTTACATGGATGATCTTATCTAACATTCAGAAGTATTAAACCAGGGCCAGATTAAAATGACATCAAAAGAAGAAACTGTGAATATTCGTTGTACATTTTTATAGTACAAATGTAAAGGGAAAGCAAGAGTGTAATGTAAGTGACCAATTTTTCGCCTGTTTATATAGGTATCAAAATGATATTTATATACTTTTAAGAGGGTTATGCTCGGGGTTTCTCTACGTGATCGAATCAAGTCACTGATGTAGCCGTTCGGATTAGCAAGCTGAAGTGGCAAGATGCAGGCCACATTGCACGCCGCAGAGGTCTAAAGGGGAGGCCTAGGCCTATGGATGTCCTATGGCTGAAATGATGATGATGATCAATGCGTTTATTAATATTATCATAAAGCCATGGAAAGAAAATAATGTACCTAGTTTTAAAAGAGTATCTCAAAGAATACGACTTAAATCAATAACATAATTCACTTGCGCGATACAATATGGAGCAGGTTTCATTGTAACCTCTCACTTCGAACAAATTAGTAATTATTATATTGCTTGCTTTATCATATAGCGTAGATGATCACTAAGATCAGCCCACAACACGTTTTATCTACACAGTAATGAAGTAGTCTATCCAATGACCGATCAATAGTGTATATTTCTTTTCTAATGCGCCTGTAATTATACTTTTAGCAAAACCTTTATCTTGAACTCTTGATCATAATTTCAAACGTAAAACGTCCACTGCTGAAACTCCTCTTTGGACCTCTACGAGTACTAGATACGATCTTCATCCAGCGTCTTCCATCTTCATGTAGTCGTCTGTCCATCTTGTGGTTGGACGTCCTGCGCTGCGTTTGCCAAACCGTGGTCTTCACTAGAGCACTTTTTGATCCCATCGGCCATTTTCACTCCGTACAATATAATTAGCCTATTGCTACTTCCGCTTGCTAATCTAGACTGCTATGTCGGTCACTTTAGTTTGTCTACGGATCTTCTCATTTCTGATTCGATCACGAAAGGGAACCCTGAGCAAGTGAGCATAGCCCTCTACGTAGCTCGTTGAGCGACTTTGAGTTTTGAGATGAGGCCGATAGTGAAAGACCATCATTTCATTTTCGGCGCCATGAGTCATTCCGCAGTGTTTAAAGACGAAAGTCTTTGATCAATGTGTGTTGCCAGTGATGACATACGGTACTGAAACGTGGCCGCTTACAATGGGCCTCATAAGAAAGCTCAAAGTCACCCAAAGGGCAATGGAGAGGGCTATGCTAGGAGTCTCTGCGTGATCGGATTAAAAATGAGACCATCCGCAGCAGTACAAAGTAACCGAAATAGCTCTCCGAATCGCTAAACTGAAGTGGCAGTGGGCGGAGCACATTGCGCGTAGAACCGATGGCCGTTGGGGCGGGAAGGTTCTCGAGTGGCGGCCACGTACCGGATGGCGTAGCGTGAGTAGGCCCCCCACAAGGTGGACTGATGACCTGGGTGCGGGTGGCGCAGGACCGGTCATTGTGGCAATCCTTGGGGTAGGCCTAAGTTCAGCAGTGGACGTCTTTCGGCTGATATGATGATGATGAGTCATCACTGGTAACACATATTTAACAACTTCGAGTACCGAGCTTTCAACAGAGACTGACTAACAGTTTCGTCTCGTCTATATTAAATATAGATAAATTTTATTATCAAGCCCACCCGTTGAAAAACTCGATTGAGGTCATCCAGCAACGTTTTGGGTTCCTCCATGGACTTTGCCATGACCACTACATATATCGTCGGCAAACTAAATTGCCAAATTAGCGTCGGCAAAATGCCAAATTGTACTCTTCAGTGTTTTGTATAATTTGCTGCAGCTTAAGGATGCGGTTTATCATTCTATAACCTTTTCTGAATCTGATTTGTTCGGGAGGCGTCAAGTCTGTGATCGTGACGGCTTGTGATTGATGACCCTTGAAAACTGTTTTATTGAATAATACGAGCCCCGATGCAGTGGAGTTCGTCTAGTTCGAAACAATTTTTACAAATTTTTGAATATTTTAAAAATGATCACATTATGCTAATAATAAATTGTATGAACGCTAGTCATGGTCAGTGGCGTAGCGTGCCTTGTCGGGGCCCCGTATAAAAAATTTTTGGAGGCCCTTATATGGAGGTAATATAATTTAGAAATTTTTTATTCTTTTTCCTTATACACTTTGGGGGCCCCCGTGGCCCGGGGGCCCCGTATAATTGATACGGCATATACGGCAGTAGCTACGCCCCTGGTCATGGTTAATGTACTACATTTCAAGAGACACAACAATCTGAAGTACGCTTTTGTTGTTTAATAAATCGATTTTAACAAACCAGAGTCTAAATTATATTTTCGTTCACCACCGTAATTCCGCGCTTATAAGCTTGAAGCAAAATTCGCAGTGCATCAGGTGTACCATGTCGTCTTTAATATTAATGGCGTTCTTTACATTCATTGATTATTTACAAAATTAAAAATTGTGGAAAAAATTTAAAAAAATAACTCTCGTAAAATAGTTTTTTTTTATTCTGATTTATTAAGTCTAAATATTTTATACTCTAAGAAACTACTTTAGTACTACTATTGAATAGTGAAGGTTTTGTCTGTAAACCTTTTCCCCCGGATGAACGGGATAATCTCGAAAAACTGTAACTGGACGAGAACATATGCATCAGGGCTCGTAGTACCCGTGTTCATCCCGCTCTCAGAAGCTTTGAAGTGATTCCGTTGTGGCCTGGCACCTAGACGTTTTTAAGCTCAGGGCCATCCTAAACTCCTACAGGCTGATGTCCATGATGTCCGAGATTTCTTCGGTGTGATGTCGGGACAGATTGGCTCTTGGATCTTCTACCAAGCTAAGTTATCAACGGGCTATGTGACCGAAGACTACGTGTGACGTGTGATAACTAAATACATAAATAATGCTACCATCTTCCCCTTTTTTTGACAGCTGGCTTTGCTTATTAGACTTGTCCATTGCGAAGATTTCGGAGTCTTGGTTTCGCTCAAGTCTCTTTAACACGGTGAGTATTAAAGCACTCCTGTTAAAGTAAACAGTACCTATCGTATAGTTGCTACTGTACTGTACTCAGTCTATAGCAAGAGTAACAGATGTAAGTAACTAAAAGGAAAAATATTTAATCACAATGTAATGAAAAAAATGATGAATGATGACCTAACTAAATAATTGTCACTGAACTTACCAATCGCCAAATATTTCAGAATTACCCTCAAATACCGTATGACCCGTTTTACCTGCTGACCTGCTAAATAACCAGCATATCATTACCTTAGTTATCAACGCATTAGTAATTTTTCAAATTACACATTGTGCGTCGGAGCCGGCGTCCTGTCACGGTCCCGTCGGCCTTTGTCCGTGTAGCATGCAATGGGCGCTTCATTGCATTGTCTCCTTTAATATCCATCTAAAGTTATCCTTTCAAGCCCACGTTTACCATGATAGCATATTACCTATTCAACCTCCTCTTGTCATTATTCATTAACAAGAAAAATGTAGTAGAGACTTGTTTATTTTCTGCACCTACTCTAAAGTAATAAGTTATGGCTTGTCCAAGAAATAAAGTAGCCATCGTCAAATCAGTCTCTACTGTTACACAATAGTCCCATGTAGATCTAACAGCCATGGGACTGTAAATCGATTCTTCTGTTTTATGTTTAACAATCCAAATAATCCATTATCCAAAACCATCCGCTTAAATTAAAAGTCGTCAAGATCAAAATAACTTCAGATAAAGCTTTATGCAAAAGTTCATGTGCAAAAAGTGCGATCTTCAGAGGGAGCATTCCATGAAAACATCTACTTTTTGTCGCTTACGACTCGCTATGGTAGCTACCCTAATAAAATATGCTAGCTGCTAGGAAACACTGTCAATCTTAAAGCCTTGATATGTTATTATTATGCCGTAACTCAGCTTACTAATTTAATTTCTCAAAAGTATTGAAAAGACTGTGTCGCTTACGACATTTTTCATGGAATGCTCCAGAGACGATTTTAACAATGTTAAACTTGAAATAGTTAATAAAAATTGTAGACACAGTTTATTATAAATAAATAAATATCTTGGAACACCTAACACCAATCGACCTAGTCCCACGATAAGCTCAATTTGGGCTTGTGATGTGGGTACCAGGCGACGATATATATAATAGATAGATACTTAAATACATAGACAGCCACGACCAAGGAACAAATATTTGTGATACATAAATACACAAATAATGCCCTCGCCGGGTTTCGAACCCGGAACCTCCAGCTTCATAGGCAGGGTCACTACCAACTAGTATCGATATTGTAATATAGTTAAGACCCATTGGGAAACTAAATAACCCAAAATGGTAAAATAAGAAGAAACACTACTAAAATGCTGAAGTTTAAATAAAAGGCCATACCATAATTATGGAGAAATTGATATAAATATCAACCGAGAAATTGATATGATATAAATATAATAACACAGCGTCCGAGAAGGCAAAGAGACCTTCTTTCTAATAACATCCACGCAAAGGTATAGTCTCATAAAAAAATGTCTACTTTGAGTATTTCGTATACAAGACAAGCCTTTTTGTAGCAGTGGACCTAAGTTGTTCTTTTGGATCAATTGCAAAAAAAATATATATTGAAGAATACTCGTAATTTTTATGGTACGAAGAAAAATTTTGTATAAGTAACAACTTTTGGCAATGAAAAAGGGCGACAAATTCAAATTTTCTATGAGCAATCAACCAAACGAACCTATATCTTTTAAATATACCCTCATTTACTGCTGCCGAAGGTTTTTTTACATAGTTTCTACTTCTACGACTAACTTTTTCTCAAACATGCAATGAAATGTTGTAGTTACGTGCCTAAAAAGTGGCCGGGAAGTACCTCGTTGCCGGCCTAGGCCGGCAAGTACCTGTTTTTTAATTTTCATTTGACATAGGGTTGTGACCTAGCATCTTGGCTTTTAGCCAATAATTATCTGTAAGTAATATTAGTATTAAAAAAATGATTGGCAAATTTTTGCAGTTATAATTAGGTATTATAATTTAAATACCACTCATTTAAAATAAATGTACAATAACTACGCAAAATAATATTTAAAAAGCAGTATTATAGGGTGCGATCCGTCGGCCCCGATCACTGCATGCGATTAATTGGACCTAACCGACCTCGTCGTCTAATACCGCTTTTTTAAATTAAAAATTTGCAACTTTCAAACAGGACAATCTTAAAAAAAAATTAGGTGTCGGTGTCGTATTTGACTTTTGTTGTGTTTCAAAGACTTAGTTATGTAGTTGACTTATAATTTCTTAGAAAGAATATACATTTTTTTGTTTCATTTCATTGCTTGTTTGAGAAAAGCATTATACATACCTCGGCCATGAAGTGACGGGTTGCCGTCCGAATACTATCCGGCCTCGCTTCGCTCGGCCGTCTACATATGTTCGGCCGGCAACCAGTCATTTCCCGGCCTCGGTAGTAATGTACTATTGTAACACAATTGACGCCATCGTGATTTTTGTTTTGATTAAAGGCCTTAACTATGTACAATTTTTTTGCAATAGTCCCATATGTTTATCGATAGTCTTTATTGACATGGAAACAGATTTCTACGCCAAAGCAGGTCTGTCCAACTAGCGCGTTCGGTTCGAACTGTCAGTGCCACCCCGGGGAGTACATCAGTAGGGCCTCACGGCAAGCGGTGACGCAGGTCGCGCACCGAATGTTGTTCGTCGAATATCTACCTAGTAATTCGATCGCTGTCAGAGAATTGACTATAATTTATAACAATGAACAATAAAAATAAAACATATGAACAAGGTAGTAATTAAATATTAAGATTATATAATTTTAGCACGGTAAAACGTTACATTAAACTCGCAAAGCATGTAGTATAGCTACATTTTTGATATGTTGTTTAGACACCATAGGGCAGTATAAAAGTACAGTAGAGTTGACTAGTCATTATTTCTTTAAACGGGTTTTTGGAGATGGTTTTCTATGTACTTGTACTAATAAGTATTCTGCGGCTAAAGTATGTGACAAAACTGTCAATGCTACAATGTTCACAACTTACCATTTGTTCCACGTATTAAAGAGGTTTTGTGAAGTAGCATTACTTGTGTGTGCTTATAATAATAATTTAGAATACGTTCATGCAATAAAGGCAACTTTTGCACGATTTTTGCAGATAAAATCTGATCATGATGGACGATGAAAGTTACATAAAAGCCGAATCACTTGTAAAAAAAATCGTAGTTAATCGTTTTTGCCTAAAATACACCTATAGCGCGAATTAATAACTTTTCATCACAAATGCTTACTAAGTGCGCTATTGCTTGCAGTCGCGGGAATTATAGAATAGTGAAATTCCCTAGGGAGTTGTAGAAATGTTAGTACCTTTATTTAATATTATTTGGTCTTAAAACTTTATTTTTTGCCCCCAAGTGTGATGGAATACATCGTATGCATCACGGTCAGTAAGCGGATTATAAACTTGGGTCATTAAAAGCCCTCCGCCTAGCGTCGGGCTTCTAACAGACTCTCGTTAGTAGGTAATGCCGCATTTGCCTCCCTATGTGCACAATGTAGGTACAGTCACGTCTAAAAATATGTATACAAAAACAAGGTTGCATAGATATGTAGTCATACATTGTATCAAAAATATGTATCTATTACTGACACCAAAAAATGTATCCATTAAACTGTTTCAGTATTATGTAATCACAAAATGCTTCACAAAGTGTCATACTTAAATAAATTCCATTTAAATGTATTCATCTCGTAGTCAAAAATAAGTATACATGAATGGTTTCCGTTTACATGTAACCACACCAAATTGTCAAATATTTATATAAGCTGTTTGATTCATAAATATGTATTCAGACAGCAAAAACTAACCTTGTCTGACTGGCATAGAATCGTAAGTTGTATAATTAACTGATTTGACAATTCACGAAAACAGTGCAGACTTGTCACTGCATACATCTATCTCACGATTATTCTATGACGCACTTGACAGTCCAAATTTTTAGATTGAGCTCAGTTGTAAATATTGTGTATTTCAGTTTAGGGTCATTCACAGAAAAGTGCCCTATGCATTTTTTTGTTTTTATTTTAATAATATCAAGTTTTTTCTACTCAATCAAAATCGGAACGGCATTTTGCAACTAACAGGAGAAATAATATGTCCCTAACATGTCATTCTCGCCATCACAAATATAGGTATATATTATTCAGGGTGCTCAAAAATATCTAAACATGCACTCTAATGTCTTGAAAATAGAGTCGTGTTCTCCTATATTTTCAAGAACCGAACCTATATTTTTATAATTGTATCGAATTATATTGATAGACAGTTGTCTATCTTCAATTTATTATTTATTACCAGCACTTCAAACCCAAACTTCTTTATTTCGAATTGCCCTAAGAAAGTAATAAGAAAAAATACAGATTTACAAGTGGTATTTACTTTATAATGCTTGACAAACAAAACATATCTGCTCTCTTTCAGTTATAAAATAGTAGTTTTAATTTTAGTAACTAATATAAAACATATTGCGAAAACACAAATCAAATTATTTATTAACTAAATATTTTGGGTTCGATCCCCACCTCGGACATAGGTGATCTTGGTCGTTTTTCTTTGGTATATGACATCTATTATTTATAACTAATATAAAATTATAATACGAGTACTTATGAGTTTCATAAACAACCACTACCTATTTGTAGCTTTAGATAGGTTCCATTATAAAAGAAAGTCACTGGCCACATGGAAGAAACTTCATTTTAAGATCGATTACACTTAGACACGTCAAAACATCAAATCGTGTTTACATAATAATATTATCTATGAATCAAACGACGTATACAAATATTTGCCAAATTAGTGTGGTTAAATGTATAAGGGAAATTAATGTATACTTATTTTTGACTACGAGGAGGATACATTTATATGTAATTTATTTAAGTATGCAACTTTCTGAAGCATTATGTGATTACATAATACTGAAACAGTTTAATGAATACAATTTTTTGGTGTCAGTAATAGATACATATTTTGGATGAAAATGTGTGGCTACATATTTTTCAAATCTTATTATGTATACATACTTTTAGACGTGACTGTACTATTGTTTTGCTTTCCAAGCGCTCTATTACTCAGAAGCTCCCATGGGATTTAGTTGTTTGTTTATCAAAATATTAGTTGGCAATAGTACATTGTGCCTCTAGGGACGAGTTAGGTACGTTATTACTAACGAGATTGTTAGAAGCCTGACGCCATAGGCGGAGGGCTTTTAATGACTCGAGTTAGTACGCCTCTTACTGACCGTGATTTTACATCACACTTGCGGACAAAAAATAAGTTATAATATAAGAAAAAATTAAATATTAATGAAATATAAGAAAAGTTAAATTACCTAGGGAATTTCAGTTTTCTATTACTCCCGCGATGCATACAAGGAATGGCGCGCTTAGAAAGCAAGAGTGATGATACTGATGATAATACCAATCCTTACTATACATGTTTTTATTAAAATACTTTTTTTTTCATGAAAATAAACAGCTGAGGATACTCGAGTGCAAACTTGAGGATAATAAATAATAATAATCTACACATTACTTATAAAAAAATTGTCTTTAAATACTTGTTCTGTTTATTTTTTATCATCATAATGTTTGTTGTTCTGACATAGCGCCTCGCGGTTCTTCTTGGCCCATATCAGATTTCGGTATCAAAAAGGGCTTGAATACCTACAACAGGGCTGATTGGCTGTATTTTTACGATTATACAGTGTGTTTCCATGACCCAGGCTTTTACGAAAATGGGTAATAACACGCATTACTAGCAATCGTATTCAAGTATTAACATTTGACAAATAATTAAACTGACCGTATAGATACAATTAATTTTATTTCCTCCGAACGATCAATGTAACGCGTGTACTGTTTAGTTGTCAAACGTTGTGAGTGGCTGCGATCTGTCATTGTCAATGTGCAAATTAACGATTCATTTTCAAGTAAATTGCTTCTGAATTAACTTTTCTTAGAAAGTTAATTATTTTTAAAATTAGCATTTTGAATGGAATAATATTCACGGTTTGGCTCGAAATGTACATCGCATTCCTCAGTTTCGATAAAAAAAAATTGATTTATTTCAGGTCACACAACCCATAGTACATAAAACATAATACAATAACAATAAATTACTAAGTTAGCGCACAAGGGACGCAGCGAAGGCGGATAAAAGCCAGTATCATAGACACACACTGTAGGTATATAAAATCGTAACTTAAAATTATATTTTATAATTGCAAAACATGTTACAATTCTGCATCAAGTAGTTAATTGTTCACAAAACACTTGTACTTGCGTAAATTATTATTCAAACAAGTCATTAAAAGCCAGTTGTCTTAATGTGTTTTGAGTCAATATATGTATAAAGCTGGGTACCTAGATAGTTTTTTTGTTGTTATGCTGTCTTTTATCGACTTCAGTGGCCTTAACTAATTGTCCTTTTAATGTACAATTTTACATGGCAATTGTAGCGACTGCTAGTCCATCACTTCCAAACTTTCTAGATTGATAACTATTTATTAAGCTTCTGCACCGTTATTCGAAACCTACATTAATATTTGAGAGAGGCAATCTTGTTTACTATGACGTGACGGTTGCTGATTTGACTATACTCTACTCTTTTTACCCCCTCTATCAGTTTCCCGTTTGTGCCACCAGGGTAGGGATGCTTGCTCCCTCGTCATTGGTGTCTCGTTTACCGAGACGTACGGTTCAGTCACAAATTCCTAGAATTTGTAAGTGAAATATATTTTAAAGTCTTAACGGTTTTACCGTTCGAATATAAAAATTTGTTATTAATCTTATTTTATTTTGCAGAGTTTTTGCAAAATAACGATGACGGACACATCTAGTGCATCAAGCACTAGCTCATCGTCCGATTCAAGACTATACCTACTCCGGCAGGCGGCGTAACGATGCCATAGAAGGTTAGCTGTATTAGTGACATGTTGCAATCCATGAGTAATGTGCCTTTCTTAGGCAAATAAGAAGATGAATTAGAGGACAACGTGAGCAGCGAGATATATACAAGGCTGAAGAAATTTGAACCCACTGTTCTTAAAGAAAATGGTTTGACACTAAAGTTGCATTTAACGATGTTTTAGAAGAACCATCCGTTCCAAAATACTCGCCCGCTCACGTTGACCTTATAATCTCTGTTCAACATTTTGATTACGAAAACTGGACAAGCGTCCGATATTCAGAGGTACATAAGCTTTGCTGCTCCCAACCGGCCTTTGTAGGCCTCGAGACAAATGACTAATTAAAGAATTTATGTTTTTGACGCATTAATAGCATGGTCTCGTACTGCTGATGAGCTGTCTTTTCAGGCGTTAGAAAATAAAATCAGATCTTTTTATGGAGGGTAGTTTTCATAAGATCCCTAATGATGCTTTAACGACAAACTGGTCTTAAAATAGGTACGAGTGATAATCGTGAGAGTTTAAATCAATATATCTGTAATGATTGCAACTAACATGTCGTCACCGCGCTGACCATATCCGACAAAGACGAGATTGTATCCCCCGCTGCCTAAGTGTCAAAGAGTCCATAAGAAAGATACCCCGAGCTCACATAACTTTTATTGGAAAAACACGGTGAAATTTCCTAAACTTTTTGGCCGGTCTGACCGCCAACCCAAAATAAGCCTGCTGCGCAAGAAAGTGCTAATCTATGTCGTGATGCTCAAAAAAGGCCCACGCAGGGCATTTATGACCAGTCTAACTGCTTTATGAATATGCTTAGACCTTTCTTACAAAAATTTTGGCCGGTCTGACCGCCAACCCAAAATAAGCCTGCTGCGCAAGCAAGTGCTAATGTGTATTAATGCTCACAAAAGGGCCTATGCAGGTATTTTATGACTAGTCTTAACTGCTTTATGAATACAACTAGACCTTTATTACAAATACTTTTTGGCCGGTCTGACCGCCAACCCAAAATAAGCCTGCTGCGCAAGCAAGTGCTAATCTATGTAGTAATGCTCAAAAAGGGTCAACACAGGGTATTTATGACCAATCTAACTGCTTTATGAATATGACTAGACTCGTCTTGCAAAAACTTTTGGCCGGACTCACCGCCAAACCAAAGTAAGCCTGCTGCGCAAGCATGTGCTAATCTGTGTAGTTATTCCTAAAAAGGGCCCACGCAGGGGATTTATGACCAGTGTAACTGCTTCATGAATATGCCTTGACCTTTCTTACAAAAACTTTGTCGCTGGTCTGAACGCAAACCCAAAATAAGCCTGCGGCGCAAGCAAGTGCTGATCTGGGTAGTAATGCTCAAAAAGGGCCCACACAGGGTATTTATGACGAGTCAAGCTGCTTTATGAATATACCTCGACTTTTCTTAAAATTGCCTGCGCAAGGCAATTATAACTTTATACCAATGGGCTGGCGCGATCCCTTTCAAGTCAAGGTCAAGGAAAGCCTCGCCAGCGTAGCCTGGGCCCGAGACCCCAAGGCCCCAATGCCTATAAAAACACTACCCGACTAGGTCAAAACTTCCCACGCAGGGACTTTAATCAAAAGAGGAAATTCTGACTGCAACAGTTTTCGAGCGGGTAAGTTTTTACTTTTTTTTTGGAAAGATGAGAATCATTAAATATTCCACGCTCACTATTAAAATTGATTAAATCGTTTCGAAATTCGTTTTACCTAAGGCCCCCGTTAGCATTGCCAAATGCAGGAAACAATTCAAAGAATTATTGAGACGGGTGTGCTATATATTACACTCCTAGTTTTTGTCACGCCGATGTTCCTAATCCCAAAAAGCGACTGATCTTAACGTCCAATATTCAAATCTTAATTCTATACTTACCGATCGTAAAGTTCAAGTTGGTGAAAATTTCACCGAATTTCAGGGTTTATTCAGCCCTCAGATTTGCTAGTAAAAATAGATCTGTCAAACGCCTATTTCCATCTGCCTGTCGCAGCCAGCGAGTCTGAATTTGTTTCAAAGTCTGATTTTCAACAGCTGCAGATGACCTGCTTGCCTTAAGGTCATTTCTGACCAATTGGGTTGCCCCGACCTTTCGAGTTTTAGTTAATTTAGACTTTTTTCTCCTAGCAAATCAGAACCTCGGCCTTTATCACGAAAAGCCTTAAAAACGGTGCAAATTCTAGAACATTTGGGCTGGCAGGTCAATCATGTTAAGTCTATCCTTACCCCTCGGAGGGCCATAGAATACCTGGAAAATTGTTGGTATCCTCATGCCAACAAAAAGTGCTTCCCATTAAAGAAATGCTTGGCCCTGAAAATAAATGCCGTTTTTGAAGCGAAAATCAGCTTGTACAAACGAAATTCAAAGCTTTGTGGGCTCCCTAAACTTTGTCCGCTTTCCAGTACTCCGTGGCTGTTTCAATCACAGAGCCCTGTTAGCATTTGGTGCGAGTCCCCTTCACCAGTCCATATATTGTCGGTTCCCTATATGTATATACTAATGGAAGCGCTGCTCGAACTATCATTGTGGATAAACAATGAAAATATAAAATGATGGGGGCAATAAGAAGATAGGACAAGAAGAGTCAAGTCTCCATTCAAATCAAAGAGAAATGCTCGCGATACTAAATGCCCTAAAATGTTGTTGCCATTACCTAACAAACTCTTCCATGATAATACAAAGCGACGACAAGTCTGTAGTTGCCTTCCTGAGGAACGAAGGGGGAACTCTGTCATCCTCCCTAATGAATCTATGTTACAAGGTGTTTCATCCAGTAGACCAGTACAACATTAATTTACTAATTCACTGTCTCCCCGGTAAGTTCGATTGCGAAGCAGACCGCCTGTCTCGCCTGCCTGTCGTTTCAGCGTGAAATCTTCTTCTCCTACCCATAATAACAGTGAAAATATTCTCGAAATGGGACACGCCGGAAGTACACCTCGTGTCGGCAAGGGCGTATGAAGTGCCTAATTATGTATCACTGAACGCGGCAGATCGTCAAGCCCAGTTTCACAATGCATTCAGTCGAAGGTGGCGTTACCAGCTAGCCTGGATATTCCCACCACCATTCTTAATACCTCAAGTATTAGCACACGCAATGAATACAGCTCTAGGAATTTACCTGATCGTAGCCCCTCTGTGGCCGATAGTTTTTTGGAGAGCTGATCTCAAAAATCGAGCCCTTGCCCCGCCATTCACAATACTTGTACTTACTCTAGATCAGGCCCTGATAGATACAGCCTCAGGTCATCCCCCGTCCCAGGCTCAGGAGTTGATGCTAGAAGCAGGAAAATGTGGGGATGGACAGAAAGCATAGAAAATTGGTCCCAACAACAAAAGAATTTATTACTTCTAGCTGGCGAAAAT
Organism: Thaumatotibia leucotreta; assembly: GCA_025490895.1. Lineage (NCBI taxonomy): Eukaryota > Metazoa > Arthropoda > Insecta > Lepidoptera > Tortricidae > Thaumatotibia > Thaumatotibia leucotreta. The sequence continues at coordinate 21,146 of JALPQI010018873.1, forward strand.
CATCGTTAAAAACTTATAAATACCCTTAGTATAAGTGGTGCTTATGGTCGTGTGGTCGCTCGTGGTCGTTAATGTGAATGCAGCCGATTTTGCTAGATAAATAATTGATCTGCATCAAAAAGTAAGCTTGTCATATTCGACCATTTAAGTGTACAAATCTGCGATTGCTACCTTAACAGACCCTAATTTGCAGGTCAACCTAGCGTCACATATGCTTGTAAAATATTCATGAAAGGCTATTTCCAATGAAACTTCAAAAGTAAACAACGTAAAGACGTACCTATACGGGATACCGGTACCTTAGTCGAATTGCTTAAAAAAGGTGGTACTCATCAATGAAAATAGCTTTTAGGAATGTTCAAAACCCGCCTCTATCTTATTGTTGTTTGTTCAGGTCATAGGGTATATGACCTTAATTTACTATCTGTTAATAAAAACGATTGTATTGTATCTTATACACCAATAATATTTTGGCCAATTTCTGGGTCAAAAACTGATTGTGCCTCTTAAATTATTATCGTTATTGTAAATGTTAATACTTAATTTACTACGTTCTGTTAAGTACTTACATTAAAAGAGCACGTTGCAAGAATCTAATTTTAGTTATGTATAGTTTTAGTTAAATGTGTAAAATTACCAATACCCAAACAGGGTTCATGTGAACTATTATTATACAATAAGACCTCGTGTAACACATGATTATATACAATAAATGAATTATGAATTAAATACAGTCAGGCTAGAATTTAACTCAAAATCAAGAAACCCTATTAATTTATTGAATTAAAAACGGTTATTTGTTTGCATTTAACTCAAAACTTAAAATATACGGACTTGGACCCTATATTATTTGGTATGGTGACATTTGTAAGTCTGACAATGACGCGGGCATCCAAGCTAGTCCGGGTAGCAAGTGCATCCTGCAGTAGCTTCGAAAAATTTGGTACAAATCCTTCCGTTGGATGAAATCTTAGCTCGCGATAACTGACGCTCACAAAACACTTTTTCTAACGTTTGCTGTAGATAAATTCGACAATCAGCACCCGTCTTAGCTGTAACTGAATGTTTTACTCCCGTTGATTATTCAATTTGAAAAATAATAATA
>JALPQI010018874.1:0-22730 GCA_025490895.1 Thaumatotibia leucotreta
CGTATTTTAAAATAGCATACGACGTTTTAAAATAATAGTATAATCTAGTAACTGGAGTTCGAGGCCAACGAAACTACGACAGATGCGTTATTGTCAAATCCGTCAAAGTCTCTTATGTCATTGTCAAATAAAGTTTTCAGGTTTCCACAACCTTTTTGTTATTTAATTTATTTATTTCAAATAATTCCTAATAAAAACATTATATACCTGTGTAATGTTTGTACGCCTTTTTGTTTAATATGGCTGTCACAACTAGGATTTTCTTAAATATACGTAAATACCTAAAAACTTTTCTTTTCTCTTAACTAACATTGATATGACAAAATTTTCTTGTAAAGAACTTAAAATGATAAGAGCCAACGTTTCAAAGCCTATTTTAAAAAGAAGTTGAATTACCAGTAAACACATACGCTACTACTAGATTAGTATAGGGATGTCGTTTTTATTTTATTTTATTTTATTTATTCACAAAACCAACAGTTAACAATAACAAATACAGGTTTTGTACAATGTGTAACGAAAAACGTTTGCTATGCCAAACGAAGCATTTTTTTTAATTAACTGGTATTTGATTTCAATACAGTGTGTAAATTTAATACGGGCGATCAATAAAACCTGCCATGGAATTCAACAGTGTAATCATGGAAAACAAGGTTTTTTAAAAGTTACTCTTAATTATGACCCCACAGATTTTTTTAAGATTATGGTAGCAGCAATGTAGCTACGAACATTTGTTATTGTTGATATGGCAGTTATGTCATCTGCTTTTGAAATTAGCTATCAACGAGTGTTTAACTCGCGTGTGTTGCATTGCGTGCCTAGTGATGTGCCGTTCCCGGGAATCTTCCCCAGGCGGGAATAAACCCGGGAATATTCCCTCACATAGGGAACATTGAGGAATTTTGAAAGTGTGTAGATTTACAAATTGTATAATCGAAGATTACATTAAAGCGTTATGCATTGAAATATTTACTGAGACATTAAGCACTGAAACTCGACTACGAAAGTAAATTCCCAATGTTCCTGGGTTTATTCCCAATTTTCCCTGGGTTTATTCCCATTGTTCCCGAAGTTTATTCCCAATGTTCTCGGGAATATTTCCATCTTTGCTAGTAAAATAAAAAAATACAACTGTTTTTACTGTTTCTGCAGTGCTCATGCTGCTCATCGATGTACTCGAATTATCTGTGATATCAGTCACAGACGTCATAGTAGAGTCTCGGCTTGACTCTTGATATTCAGTGTGAAGTGAAGCAGCTGAAGAACAACTAGATTCACCATGTGCTGATGCTGATGCCGATGATTTACTTAAGTCATTGATGGAATCATTATTTTTCGGTTTTTAAAAACACACTGAACATCACAAGGTGTTTTGGGGCATTTACCTAAATGACAGGCGAATTTTGTTGCATTTTTGAATAAATAGACAAAATTACAGTACTTGCAAAAATACGTCACTTTATTGTTGACTGTATGAGTGGTGAAATGTTCAAACACTTTACTTTTAGGCCTCATGATTCAAGCACATCTAATCACGTATTAATTTCGTCCAGTCTTCTACCGTATCTAGCGGTAGAAGACTGGACGAAAGCACCACGCGCGGTTTAACCTCTTAGAGGAAGGGAGATAACCTATATATTGAAAGAAAGAGATAGAAATAGAATATCCGCAAAACACAAAATGCATAGCCAAAAGAAGCCACGACTTTGTGATCCAAACAAATGCTCAATTTAAGTACCTATGTAACGCATATGTTATGTATATCTAGTAAGTAAAAAAACGAGATTTGTTGTGACAGTCATTTTACCTCATAATTAACGAACTTAATTTATTTATTGATTGCCTAATCTGTATTGCAATATTCCCCAGTTTAGGGAACATTCCCGGGAACAAGGGAATATTCCCGGGATTATTCCCATTCCCGGGAATATTCCCACGGCACATCACTATGCGCGCCGAATTATTTTGTATGGAAAATTTTGTTGCTCTAATTTTAAGTAAAAGTTATTTGAATGTACCTACTTATTATGTCGTAAACTAACACCCGTAGAGCTTCGCCCGTGTAAGATTTATACCCTGTATATATACATTTTAATAAATTCGTGTTTCTCTTTCGTGGGTTTGATCTACCTTTATTTATAATATTTATAATAATAATATATTTGTCGGAGACATGCTTCAGTCGTCGCGGAGCTGTGCGACACGTCGAGTGTCGAACATTAGAATATTCTTATTTGCAATGTTGACAATTAATTTGTTAAGAGTTTGATATCTAGAAAACGATAAGCAATGTTTTGCTTGGAGTGATCATTGCTTGTTCCATGCAGGTAGACATTAACCGTCATATTGGGATCTACCCGCCTTTGAGCAGGTAGTTTATGATCAGACCGTATAAAAGGTCACTAGCGCAGTGTTTATGAGTCATTCTGATTCGCGTGTTAGACTTAGAAAGTCATTCTTCCTGACGAAAGACTTTATTTCTTTGTGTTTTGATATTAGTGAAGCATGGACTCAAACTTAGAACTCTCCAGTCTTGTTTAATCATGTTTTAATTAATTGTGTTTCAAGTGTGTACCTATTGTGATTATCTAAAATTGTAATTACTAATGATTTGAAAAGATTACAATACAACCCGCTAAGTTTGTTCCTGGTTCTCCTCAGGCAGTGGTTTAACTCTTGCGAACCAGAGTAGTAATAAAAACATCGTAAGTGATCTTGTGTTTAATTATGAGTCCATGCCTACATGCGTAGATGTGTAGATGCGTAGATACAGTATAACTGTTAGTGATGAGTAGCTGGGAGGCAGATAGCTAAAATCCTACCCCTCTTAGCTCGGCTGTCGTTAGGGGGTATCCCGTCATCAGCAAGTGGGATAAAGAATCCAGACTTGCCCCACAATGAGTGCTGGTAATGTATCACATGTAAACGGGTAAGGTTTAAAATCAGGGTATTGATTTAAAATCAGCCTTAAGATACGTTTCGTCATCAATAATTAAGTACACCTGTATTTTGAACCAACAAGACGTACAGTAGTCTAGAACGTCGGATTACTCGATTATATTGAGAAACCGTTCTTTCCGGGCTTTTTGTTTTTTATAAGTAACAATTCCGCAGTTTATTTTTTAGTTTTTTGCACATTACTTTGGCTTGTTCCAATTTTTTTTAACACTTTTCGGGACGAAATAGCCGGCTTGTGATCAAACAGTTAACACACTTTTAATTCTAATTTTTTATTCCGTTTTCTTATCGGATAACCCTCTCGCTGCTTTCTTTTAGTAGTTTTACCTTCTTTTAGCTTTTTTATGGTCCTTTGTACTGTTCTCCGAGTTGTGTTGCACGATATTGCAAGTTTCAAAGTAGATATAAGGTATTCATAGTAAATTTTCGCAAAATTAAATCTCGAACACTTTTTTCCTTTGAAGATATCTTGAAAGATAAAAGCAAGTGACTGTTTATTTTTAAGAATAAAACATGCCAGTAAGTTCTAAATTATGAATGTAATTTAAGTTTTATCAAAAACGTCGAGAGTCTAGGAAAAAAACTGAATTATGTTAGCGACAATTTAAGAGTACTCACTTTTTATTTGCATAAAAAGTTTCGGCATAGTTTTTTTTAGAATAACAGAGAAGGAATAATTACAACCTCTCAATATTCTGCACGTTACTTACTGTGTTACTGAGCTGAGTACTTTCTAGGTTGCTAAAAAAAAATAACTTCGAAGACTCGAAACCTCCCGCCTTAGTCTTCTAACCTAACCTATCCGAGCCGGATCTGCCCCGGAAGGTTTTGTTCGCTCGCTTCGCTCGCTCACTGCAGGATTTTTTACCCTCGCAAAAAATTCTGCCTGACGAAAAAAAGGTAAGTTTCGGACAAAAAAATGCTAATCTAATTTCTGTCCTATAACACTCGGCGTAAGTAATAATATGCCAAGATAGTTTCGGGCAAAATAATGTTCGAAATATTGTTATTTATGCCAAGTGATGTTTCTGCCTCATTAAGATTATGCCAAAATAGATTATGCCAAGTCTGTTATGTCCTAAACGTTTCGGAAAAAATAAATTATGCCAGATAGAGGGAACCCTATTAGCGAATTCTTGTTGCTGATCGGTATTTGTTGACGTTATAATGCATTTCGCCTACACTTAACTATTCATATTAGTGCAATAGAGATGACTATAATTTAGTTCTCTCTATTTTTCATTCGAGTCTGTAAACGTATCGCCTTGTGGGTGTATCTGTGTTTGTGTGCTAATAGTCCCGATAATTTGAATGGCAATGTTCTACTTGCCATAGAGTTAGAAATAAAACACAGATGGCAGTCAAAAAAAATACACACTTTTCTGATGTTGTGATATCAATGCTGTGTGTGTGTCTCACCATACTATTATAAATGCCGGTAGATTACAATCTCAGTCGCGAGATTTTAAACTAACGAAAGATTGTGATCCGTAACACACTTACAATTTCACAGATTGAGTTTCGGTAAATTATAATCTGTCGACGCGAAACCGTCAAATTGTGAATTATAATTATAATGTGCATCGTAATGCAGCTCGGTTGAACGATTTAAACGCCGTGTGTTCCACGCTTTTTTCATGCGATTTACTTGTTTAGTGCATTATTAATGATTGTTCAATTTGTGACCTAAAGAGCTTCATTTCATTATACAGGGTGTTTGGTTAGCGGTGTCGGAGCTTTTAAGGGCTTAAACTACAATCAATTTCATCGATAAATTACCAAACAATTTTATTTTTGTGCCAACGATAATTAAATGGCGGTTTCAAACAGACGAATACGGGCGCTCGTGATATTTCTGGAATTATACGTTTGTTATCGGTCCTATCCTTGCAAAAAAAATCTCGTTAGAGAGCTCATTAGATAAGCAAACTAATTAAGCTAATCATTAGGCTCAACTATTTGAAAAAAAAAGGCTAAACAATTTTTTTTTAACTAAAAATAGTTAAAAATTTACCTTAATTTTTTAATTAATTTAATTTTGCATGAAAACTAGGTCGTTAAGATAGGTTTTTGGTGTTGTTATTTGTTAGTACAGGATGTTAGCTAAAACACAAAACCATAATAACAGTTATACCTTAAGTACTTTAGGAATTAGAAGTGCACAAACATGCACTGGATGGATGGAAGGCGGCAGTGGCGGCGCGTCCATACAACCCGATTCCCACCGGCTTCCCTAAATTTTTTCACTCATGTATCAAAATCATCCAATATTACCTTTAAAATACATTCCTAAAACTTTACCCTTACATCTACACCTTTAATTGAATAATGCGAAATACTATCGCTTTACAAAAGAGTTCAACCAATCAAAGCGCGCAAATGAAGGCAACCCGGCTCGATATAGGCTTCTTATTCATTCATAAAACTACTACACGACATCGAACCACACGCACACATCCACAAAACTCGCATACACCGAACCGTCAAAAATGGCCGCTAGATAACTCGTAATTTAACGAGTTTTGGATACATTCCGTTATTTGAATTGAAACATTATCGTTAAGAGCATAAGGTTTATTTTACAATGTGTCGCTTCACTAATTTGAATCTGAACGAGTTACGCGCGCAATTTTAAGTATTGCTATTATAAAACCTGCATTGAATCAATGTGCAAATAAAATTATTGACAAATCTTGGCATTATTGATGTAAGATATTTAAAAATAAGGATATGTTTTACAACTTAGAATTATCATGATTTTGAAATGAATTACTTTCACAAAATTAAAGAGTCGGATATGTGCGCTTTGAGATGAGAATAATAATTATCATAGCAAGTAGCAACACTCGGATTGCATTCCCGCTCTCGATGTTTACGTTTGCTGTTTAAGTTGTTGTGTTTTTAAGTTAAGATGAGTAAATTAAATTAACTAGGTAGTGAAATTGCTCGTGAGACTGGTGAGGTGTGTAATACCCTACCTATTGGTTGTGCTGTGATACTGTGTGTTCGACTGTTCGTTGACAATACTACGCGCTAGCTAAGTAGGTAAATATTTTGTTAGGATTCAATAACTTGTTGAGGTTAAGTTAGTTTCTTCATGTATTCTGATAGCTGATCTAATTCATTTTGATTGTTCTTTAGTATTATCTAGGTACTGAAAGAATCCTTTTCAAAGTTGTCCTTCGAAAACAAATAATATATCATACAAGAAGGCCGTGCTCGCGTCGGACGGCCAGAATTAAAAATAAATTATAAGCGAAAGGTTGGTTTTTTTTAAGTACTTTCACAGTCCGCTATATGATAAGTAGGGCAAATGTGGTATGCACTAACTGCAAGAGGTTTGGCCCAAGGATACAGCAAATACACACTTCTATAAACCTATTGAATAAGGCAGGTTTTTTGCTCCGAGTTGCCCTTCGAAAATTTTCACGCGCCGCCACTGGAAGGCGGCCACTTCACTAGTCAGTACACTGCTGACATTCATTTGTTTATGGACTTTGCATCGGGAACGCTAACTGCAGCTGTTTTGGTGTATGTTTGAACACTTGTAATTCCTAAAGTACTTAGGATATAACTGTAATTGTGGTGTTATTTTTTAGCTAACATACTGTACTAATAAATAACAACACCAAAAACCTATTTTAACGACCAAGTTTACATGCAAAATTAAATTAATTGAAAAATTAAGGTGAATTTTTTACTACTTTTAATTAAAAAAAATTTTTTTAGGCTTGTTGTTTAAATAGTTGAGTCAAATGATTAGCTTAATTAGTTTGCTTATCTAATGAGCTCTCTAACGAGATTTTTTTTGCAGGGATAGGACCGATAACAAACGTATGATTCCAGAAATAGGTATCACGTGCGCCCGTATTCGTCTGTTTGAAATTTTAAAATGGCCGGCATTTAATTATCGTTGGCACAAAAAAAATATTGTATGGTAATTTATCGATAAAATTGATTGTAGTTTAAGCCCTTAAAAGCTCCGACACCGCTAACCAAACACCCTGTATATGGATAATAATTATTTATACTTTATGCGACTACATGCGCTACTTTCAAAAAGTGGGTATTTTACCAATATTACTGTGACTAAATTAACAAACTCTTACTATCATACAATTTTTTTTCATTCAATTTGTAATGGGTTCGGTAGTCACAATTTGCATCACCTTAAAACCTACTTATTAATAGTAACGCCCGACATTATTGTACGTAGGGGTCCCAGTTCTAACCTAACTAACCCACTTTTCTGGTTACATCTCGTCGAGTGTAGGGCTCACAGTGTTATTCACCAAGGAAACCGTCTTGCTGTCAGCGCTGTGTCAGCGCTGCGGTAGCGTCGAGCCTAAAGGTCTCTGCCCACTAGACCGTAGCATACCATGACCGTAGCATGAACGTATCAGACACGGAATGTGAGACGACACGGGCTACTATGCCCACTATAACGTGTGTACATCGTTTCATGTCCGTGCTAAGCCCGTTTAGTGACCGTTGCATCCGCGTCGCAACCACGTATCATCCGCGTCGCAACTACGTATCATCCCCGTAGTATGAGCGATTCATATCCGTCGTTATCGTTCCATTGTCACAGTTTTATCAGTTGCAAATTGTTTTAGCGCCCTTTAGACTACTATCGCTGTGCTAGTATTTTCCTAAGATTTTATTTCTACACCTATTTTTCTGAGCAGACATCGTAAACTGCGATCGAAATCCATTGAAGGTCCTACTAGAGTTGTTACTGAGTCAAGTCAAAGTCAAAAAATATTTATTGAGTAGGCTTAGCTACAAGCACTTTCGAATCGTCAGTTATGCTACTTATACATTTATATAAACACATTGTTTATTTATTATTAATATTATTATAGTATTAAATTACACTTAACATTGTCTAGGTAGCCTAGACACTGATAAGTGTAATCTATGATATTAAACTAAAACTTCTTGGAATTGGTAAATATATTGTCTATATTATGAGAGTACATATGTTCTTGTCATGATTGTCAATGTGACTCCGTCAAGTACTGGTTTTGTTTGATTATTTTTACATCTTCTAATTGTTTTGGAACAATAATTAATTTTAAATAACAATGAAGCAGCTGCTTAAGAGCATAGGTTTCAAAAGTGAAAAATTTGGAGAGTTTTGGAAAAAATATGGTAAATACAATACAAAAATGTAAATAGAACCCGTATGCTCACCGTTTCGCCGCCTGCGCACACCGTACCGGCAACGTTGCGTGCCATGCACGTAAGTAGCGTGTCGGGGCCGGCAAAATATTCTCGCCGACAATTCTTGCCGGTCCGTGCATGGCACGCGACGGTGTTGGCCGGCGACGGAACGTCCTAGTGGGCATAGTCTCATACTTTTCCATACAAAGAATATTTTTTTGTCTGATACGTTCATGCTACGGTCATGGTATGCTACGGTCTAGTGGGCAGACACCTTAAAAATGGTATTCACTAATGTACTTTAAACGACACTAGTGCTCGGCGACGAATGCGGCGTGAGCTGGAACTACACTGCGTCGAGAGTTTGACGTTTAATGCAGTGGCGGCTGCTGACTTCGAGAACCGGTGGTGCACTTAATATAGTTAGTATGGAAAATAATGTCGTAATAAAAAAATGCAATTTGCACATTTATTTTCATACATACAGACAGGGATCGGAACCGGTTTTTTAGAAAAATCTCGAAATAGCTCAATATCTTAAAATGTTTTACACTCCTTATGTAGTATTCAACATTTTATGTAACTATTGACATGATATTTTTGAATAACTCTAATTAAAAAAAAAAAATAAACCGGAGAACGAAAAAGAACGGAATTCGAACTGTTCTTTTGTATGGAGAAAAAACCGGTATCCGATCCCTGCATACAGCTTTCACTTTCGACTTCATAAAATATTATTTTATTTACTTTACCTACAGTTTTAATTTTGTAATTATGCTAATACGAAAATTAAGAAATTCCGTGTAATAACTCTAATAACAAACAGAAACAACAAGTGCAAAGATATTACGCCTCTCCGGCCGATGTGCGCCGCCTCGTGTCTAGTCGGGAAATTCCGGAAGGCATCGGCACCGCCCAGTCGGGACGGCGCTCCAAATTCGCATATTTCTTCATACAGTTTGTACGTAGCATCTTCCGTCTCACGCGCCAGAGGTGTTTACGCGTTTCCTATACAATTTCGACTTGAAGATGAGTGCGCTCCGCCGAGCGCACGGATGACTTAGTTTTTAGTACGTGCGAAAAAAATAGTTTAAAGGACTTCGCCACAGATTTAAAAAAATATATGGAACCGTTCAGGTTCCATATATTTTTTTAAATATGATAATAAAAATATAGGAATGTCGTATGGACGGAATGGGTACATATTTGAAAATGTTTATTGATGACGATTCTGTTGAATTTTATGGTAGTGCAGCGCACGAGCGCACTTAAGGTACAGCCGCCACTGGTTTAATGTACGAACTTCATATTCTCTAACTAAAAACAGCGACGAACTCGCCCACAACTTCGCTCACAGCCTCGATTCCTAATGTCAAATAAAACAGCTAGGATTTTAGACAAGGCTGTCTTGACGTCGAGCTCGTTGACGAAGCAGTGTCGAATGTGTGAATAAGAGAATAGCATAGCAGTTCTAACCTAACCCGCTTGTATGATTGAAGGTCTATGTATGTTTAGAGATCTAACCTAACTTAACCTACTTTTCTGGTTGCAGCTCGTTTTGCGTAGGGGTCAGTTCTAACATGACTGGGATTATGTATATCAAATCAACATTATGTCAAAAAAGGTTATACTACCTGTACTTTACGAGAAATTAGAATTATAGCATTACCTTAGTATTCAAAATAAGTATTATATTTATATTAAAAATGTTTTATAGGAAATATGTATTTTGAAATGAAATGATCTGCATGTAAAAAATAATTATTCCATTTGTGAGTATATTATTTGTTGTTATACGATTCAATAATTATATGAAATGACCGTTATATTAAAGCTATTAATATAATAATAAAAAACGTTACAGCGATCGTTACGCACCTCTCTTCAAGATCCCAGAGGTGATGCCTCCGTTGAGGATGTGTATCTCGGTGGGGTTGCCCCAGGGCGACAGGCCGCCAATCGCGAACTGAGCATATACCAACAATTGTTTACGACAGAAATACACCGTGTTTTTATTGATTTCCGTTAAATTAAAGGGAAGCTTATTTAGGCCAAAAATAATCAATTTGTCTAAGAAACTAGTTTCTTAACTCTTACTGTTATTGAGTTATTAAAAAAATGAGTTTAATGACTGAACAAGTGTATTGCAACCTTTATTACATCCTATTGAAACTGAGATATTATTCTTAAGGTTACCTCACACTTATTATTTAAAAAAAAAATTTCGAATTCGTCTAAAATACATTTACCAGATAGCTCCAATTAACGTACCAAGCAGCCTGTTCAATTAAACGGAATTTTAAAAAAACACGGTGTATACTGGGTGGAAATTCTTTTTGGGTCAGTGAGGGCAGCACCAGATCCAAACTCCGAAGTAGCTACGCAGAAATATTCTTAAGAGACCTTCCCTCGATTTTAAATTAATGATAATTGGCGCTTACAGATACAGGAAAAAACATACAGGGTGCGAGAAAATGGTCATTTTCGATAAAAAAAAATTTATGGCCTTCTTGATCATGTTTCTGTTCAAGATCAAAAACTTGAATGAAAGCAAAAAAATCGGGCGGAATAGCCACTAATTAAAATTATAAGTTTTTTATGCCAATCGATTCCATTCCTACCCAACAAATACATTTACTGTAAAAGCAACTCCTTTACAATCCAATATAGTACTTTTATAAGATGCATAATAATAGTTTTAGTTGATACTATGGAAATAAACAGTCCTTTTAATACACTGGTGCTAGTAAGGTGATATAAATAATAGACATAAGATTGCATATTGTAGCTAAAGGCTTGCTCCGCCCCCCGAGCCCCCCCGTCCCCCCTTTTTTGGTTTCGCAAGGATGAGGATGCGTTAACAATTAATTAAAAGTAAGTAGGTCATTTCTCCGGGAAACTACGCTCGAAACCTAACCAATCCAAGTCGGTTTTACCCTGATTTATTACTAGGATTGGTTAGGTTTCGAGACTAGAACGGATTGAAAAGGGTAAGTAATATAACGTATACGTTTTTGTAGAACTTAACCTAACTTACTTTTCTGGCAGTTATATTTATATCGTTATATCAGATGTTAGTATATGTTTTAACTTTTATACCTTTATATTGATATATGAAACGGAATTCGTTAATATGTACGTTAGACTAAACAACGGTATATATTATTAGCGTTATATTATTTTTGTAGTATACTATTTGGAAATAGATGTTTAATACATTATACCTAACGTTAGTATACGTTATGAACGTTTGTAAACTGTAATTATACTAAAAGTGCGTATTCATTATGATACGCACCCAAATACAAGAGTGTTTATGTGAACATTATTAGTTATTTTTAACGCTGTCAGTTCTACTTGAGGTAAAATTATCACCTTTGGAGTTAATCATGTGTTTAGAACGTAAAATACAAAAAAATGCTTAAAATATGGTAATAAACAGACATCGGAATTCTGGTAGCATATTTGAGCTGTCATAGGGACTTCTCGTTTATCGACTACCGATTGTACATAATTATGTATATTGATAAATGCAGAATAAAATGTAAAATAATTATGATTACAAATAGAAGTAAGCAACAGGCAGTCTTATTGCTAAGGAACGTTCTCTTTTAGATAACCTTTGGATACCAACTTAGAGGAAAATAAAAATTTAAATTAAAATAATAATGTTTTATTCATACTTATTAATATTTGTCGATTTCTTATGGCTATTAAATATTTTTCAGAAGAAATTACTATGAGAATTACATAAGGCTCAATAAGCCGAAACATGTTTAATAGCCACAAAAAATCCACAAATATTAATAAGTATTAATAAATTCTTATTATTTTCATTTCTATTTATAATTTCCTAAAAGTTGGTATCCAAGGGTTATCTAAAAGAGATCGCTCATTAGCGATAAAACCACCTGTTTGTTTACTTCTATTTGTAATCATAATTATTTTACATTTCATTGTGCATTTATCGATATACTTATGCATAATCGGTAGTCGATAAACGAGAAGTCCCTATGACAGCTCCAAAATGCTACCATAATTCCGATGTCTGGTAATAAAACAGTAATTATTGAGGTTATTGTTCTAATATTACAATATCTAGTATGTGTAGCATAACCAATAACCATTCACAAAACTAAAGATTATAATTAACCACATATTATTAATATATAATGACAGAAAAGTTACAACGGCAATAGAATTTCAGTTGAATTCACTAATTTGTGTCGTGAAACTTTGTGTACTCACCTAGTAATTATGTCACAATCCATCAAGTCGCTATTACAAACAATCTTCATGGCACACAACACAACCAATTGAAATCGTATTAAATAATTTAGACATTTAAAACTACACAAACGATTTTAGCTATAAAAGATTCCATATTGCGACGCACAGCGATTATTTTCACTATAGCAGTGTAGCAGTTCTTGTAACACTTTAAGTGGTACAAGATGACATTTTACGCGGTTATTAGAACTATAATCGAAAATACTGCTACTCTAGCCCTTTATTATCACTCCCGGTAACAATTATCCCTATTGTAGCACTATTGTATCACTAGTTTATCACTATTGCCGTATTGCGCTAAAATGAACCACTAAAGAACTTCAAGCTCTAACGTCGGTGCCTATTTCCGCCTATAAGAGAGTTATAGCGTGCTATATCGCAAAATTTTAGGCCACACTACCGCTATCAGTGTTAAATTGAAAGAATTTATATTCTACAAAAGCTGTATATACAGCTATTGTAGAACTAGTTTTATCGCTAAAATATTAGTTGGGTATCCAGTACCATAAGTTTCCTAGAGGTTAACTTACGGCAATATACAATAAAGCTAAGAATTAAAGAAAACTGTTGACATACATTTACTATGGGAAAAAAGTGAAAGGGTTTGGGGGCCAAACCCTTTCACTTTCTTAAAATAAAATATTTCTGACATGGCCCCTGTCCTTCCTTAAAGAAACAAATATCTTGAGACATCTTACACAACTAGTGGGACTAGGTCGATTTGTGTAAGATGTCCCAAGCTCCCAAGATATTTATTTATTTATTTAAATATATGAAAACAGTTTTTTTTCTTTATTGTAGATTGCCGTAAGTCGACCCCTAGGAAACTTTTGGTGCTGGATAGGAATGGAATCGATTCGCAAAAAAAAATACATAAAATAATATTTTTTAGTTTTCATATTTTAGATTTAGATTTTATTAATTTGCACAACGTTTGATTACTGAATATTTTATATAGGAATTTTAATTCTCGTTTTGCGGCTTTTCCAGCCAAATTTTATTTGGTCCCCTACAAGCTTTTGATCTTGAACAGAAACAGGATCGATTGGCGTCAAAAATTATCATGTTCTCGCACCCATCTTTTTTCAAAATCTGTACACGTCAATCTTCATTAATTTAGAATTGAGGGAACGTCTTCTAAGACCATTTTCGCGTAGCTAAACTGGATCTGGTAGCTGCCCTCACTGACCCAATAATAATCTCCACCCTGTACAATGATCTAACAATCCGGTGAATGAAATAAAAAATAAATAATGTAACTTTTAACTGCACATAGTACTAAAACAATATACTCTTACCAGTAAATAAAATACAATAAATGATTTGTGTTTTCACAAGTACTTCAATAGATGTCAGCACCAGCTCTCTAGCTATTCTATAAAAAACTGAAAAGTATTCTGATAGGAGGTGCATGCATGTAGTACTTGCCCTTTAGTTAGAGGTATGGTCAAAGTCGCCTAGCCTTGTAAGGGTTTGCATATACCCGAGAAACTTGACTGGTGGTTGCTGACGGAGTGGCCGAGCGGTGCAGGCATCAGCCGCGAAAGCTGAGCACGTGGGTTTGATTCCCACCTCGGACGTGAACGATCTTGGTCGATTTTTCTTTGGTATATGACATCCAACATTTATAAAAAAAATTAAATCCCTTACTTGTATGTTGTTTTCTTTGATAGAAATAATTTAATGAATAGGTTCTGGAATGATGAGTACATCATTCCAGAACCTATCATTAAGTGGGCTCTTATAGTTGATAAATCAAATACTTTAACGTCAGTGTCATTCAATGCTCTCTTCTTGTATCAGTTGCAAATAAATTTAATTTTGCAGTACCGCTACACAATTAACGAGTAGTAAAAGAGTATCTCGACTCAAACTACAGTGCTGCGGGTGCTGCAAGACTTTATGCAGAAAGATACAGTGCGAATGTGAATCCTCAGACTATCTACCGAGCACATCAAAGACTTCTTGACGGAAACCTCGTGCCAACAGGTGAAGCCTGTAGGCCTAGGTACGAAGCTCGTTTGGAAGATGAAATTTTGGATTTTTTTGAACGCCATCCTATGAGCAGTACTAGGGATGCAGCGAATGTATTTAATATCAGTCATTTTTACGTATGAAAAAATTTAAGACGTGAGTAGAAGCATCCTTACCATTTGACGCGTGTCAAAGAGCTGCAACCACAAGATTATGACCCACGTATGTTATTCAGTCAGTGGCTTATTACTCTTATTAGAAACAACAGACGAAACATACTATGGACCGACGAGTGTACATTTGCGAGGGTGGGATTATTTAACATTCACAATCCACATTTTTGGTCGGAATTGAATCCCCACTTAGTAGTACGGTCAAATCGTACATAATTTTACCCTAAACTCGCAAATCAAGTAGTATTGCTGCATTTTTGGTATGTTGTTAAGACACCATAGGACAGTATAAAACCACATTTTGCAAGCAAAAAAAAGTTGTGCTGGCTGGGTAGTACGTGAAAAACTGCGAAATTTACGGCCATTTTTTAGTTTCTGATTTTTATTTAAAAAACCTTACGTTTTTTGATATCATATGTAAATAAACGTTTAAAGACTAATAAATTTCTAACAAGTTGAGCTAACATGCATTACCGTAGGTCTTATAGTTTCAGAGATTCGAGACTTTAAAAAGTGCCCCTTTTTGTAAACTAGACAAAATTTTGTGTTTTGCTAACGTTTTCGACTTAATATCGCCTCACCTAATTATGCTACGAAAAACATGCAATAATGACCTTATAGCGCACTTAATTTTCTTTAATTTAAGGGTAAAATTAGGTCAGCGAACTTTGCAGTTGAAAGTATAAACCCGAAATTCCAAAGGCAGGAGGCCCGCTATCTAAGTTTTTCATACAAATCGCAAGTCGAGTTGCAAAGCTGCAATTTTGGTATATTATAAAGGCCTTATAGATATATACGAAAATGCATATTAAAAGAAGAACAAAAAAATAATTTGGGCATAGGACGTAAAAAACGGAAAAAAAATCGCACTTTTTTTAGTTTTTGACGTTTAACTAAAAATCTATTATCTTTTTGATACTGATTGCTATAAAACTAGGAAAGAACATTAAATTTGAAAGGATTTGAGCTACGTTGCATCACCGTAAGTTACATATATTTTGAGATACGACATTTCATAAAGTGCCCTTTTATCAAAACATAAACAAATTTTAGGTTACGCTAAAGCTATTCACTAAATATTGGCAAAACGTTCGCGTTAAGAAAAAAAAAGTACTTGTAGATAATAACTACATTAAATTTGGAACAAATTGAGCCGATAACAATTACTGTAAGTCTTATAGTTTGGGGGTATACGAGGCTTCAAACATGCATTTATTTTCTTAACTTAATGAAGGGCACATTTTGAAATGTCGTATCTCTAAATCTATATAATTTAGGGTAATGCAAGGTAGCTCAAATCCTTTCAAATTTAATATTCTTTCTAAGTTTACTAGCAATCAGTATCAAAAAGATAATAGTTTTTTAATTAAACGTCAAAAAGTAAAAGAAGTCCAATATTTTTTCAGTTTTTTTCGTCCTATGCCGAAATCCCTATTTTGTTTTTCTTGTAATAAGCATTTTTGTACGTCCTTATAGGGCCTATATAATATACTAAAATTACAGCTTTGCAACACGACTTGCGATTTGTATGAAAAACTTACATAGCGGGCCTACTGCCTTTTGAATTATGCGTTTTTTAGTTTCAATTACAAAGTTTACTGACCTGATTTTACTCTTAAATGAAAGAATATTAATTGCGCTATAAGGTCATTATTGCATGTTTTTCGTAGCATAATTAGGTAAGGCGATATTAAACCAAAAACGTTAGCAAAACTCAACATTTTATCTAGTTTACAAAAAAGGGTACTATTTGAAGTCTCGAATCTCTGAACCTATAAGACCTATGGTAATGCATGTTATCTCATCTTGTTACAAATTCATTCATCTTTAAACGTTACCTGATACATATTTTCAAAAAACGTAAGGCTTTTTTTATAAAAGTCAGAAACTAAAAATAGACAGTAAATTTCACAGTTTTTCACGTATAACGCAGCTAGCACAACTTTTTTTGCTTGCAAAATGTGGTTTTATACTGCACTATGGTGTCTAAATATCATACCAAAAATGCAGCTTTACTACATGTTTTGCGAGTTTAATATACGATTTGACCGTACTATAGTACGTGTTGACCACTTTCAGACTCGCTTCAGCGTGAATGTGTGGGCAGGATTACTTGGCGATTGTCTGTTGGGCTCTTTCTAAATCGCCTTAATGGACGGACGTATCTTCGATTCCTTCAAGAAGGACCACATGAAGTACCAGTCCAATTCTGGAGAAGAATGTACTTCCAACATGATGGTGCCTCAGCCCATTACGATCGTAACGTAACGTACGAAGGTACATAACGGAAGAATTCCAATTGCGTTGGATGCCGGGGTGGGGCTCAAGCAGGAGCGGTGAACTGGCCAGCCCGCTCACCAGACACCGCTTGATTCCCATGTATGGGGACGAGCCAAAGACCAAAACACTTATTTATAATTTTACGGTGAAATCAGAAAAATAGCCGGATCCAAATAGCGCTGAGTGCTGATGCTGAGTACTACTGCAGTACTGAGTGCAGTTAACAGTGACGAACATTGAAGGGCAGTACGAGTATATGATAAATCATTTATTTTCATTTATTATCTAATATTAAAAACATTTCTGTAGGTACGTTTGTATTGTACAACTCCAGCATAACTATGGTGATATTGATGATTCTTATTAATGATGAAACAGTTCCGTTCTGTCGTGGGACGTGTTTAATTTAGAAGGCCTTGTCTTATAAAAATATATTTTTTACAACAAAATTCTCATTCAGGTTGTCGGTAAGAATATTCGTTTTTAGAATAGGGACTATGATTTGAGAAAAAAGAAGAAGCGAACGTACGTAACGCCCCCTTGACACTCCAGTGGAGAGTTCACACCAAGCTGACAGTCTACCATCATCATCATACTCATCACCACCATTCACCACCTCACTATCACGCCAGTGGAGATTGAGAGACACGTAAAGGGTGCGGAGAATAGCAAAAAGTCAAAATGCACTTAGAGTAGCCTGCATGCCTAACCAAGATGCCATTCAGCCATCGCATAGGATAAACGATAAGTAATAGATAAATTATTATAACGACATATATATTAAAACGACAGATTGAAACGAAAAATTACGCGACCGTTGTATGAAAATGGTCACGTAACTTTTTGTTCGATCCTGTCCTGTCATTCTCATACATTTATGAGTTCGGTTGTCGTATGCGATGGCAGAGTAGCAACGGGGCTGAGTATTTACTGGAATGTGTAGCACGTCACGTACCACTATGATAGGCCAGCTGGTGGGGTTCTTCTGGACGGTGAGCAGGATGTAGGAAGTGCGCGTCAAGGCGGTGCGGACGTCCAGCGTGCCGGATCTCTGCACCGGGAACCAGTGCACGTCCTTGCCCTCCTTCGAGCTCGGATGCGTCGTGTACAGCGCTGTGGCAGAGGGCGACACTGTCGCTGTCACTCACTGGCGATGGCGGCTTAACTTACAATATTCCGCTTCCAATACCGGTCTTTTTTGTATGTGATATATCACGAAATGACAACCAAATCTTGAAATACCTAAAACTTTGGAATATTCGCAAGCCATAGCCGCAGTTACAAATGTATAATTCCTTTAGGTTGAACTTTACCAAACTTATTCGATGAATGACGTTTACACAGGTGGTAGTGTCAAATTACTATGGAGTTTTGACATTACTATCCGAGAGTAAGCGTTATTCTTCGAATAAGTTTGCTGAAATCGAGTCTTAGTGTGTTTGTACAAGGGCTAATGATGATAATGGGCTATCGATAACGAGTACTCACTGACGGTGCCCTCGCGGCAGTTGGCGTCCATGAGCTCGCAGTAGTTGTCGAAGGTGGTGTGCGCCGTCAGGTCGTGGTTGCCGGCGCACACGGGCCCGTACCTGAGGGGACGCAACAACACCTATTTATATGTATATTCTTCTATGACATCTATGAAAACTATGGAAGAACGTTAATCACCTTCATTCGTCTAGATTGCAGATAATTTGGCTGAATCTTGCTCTGCGCTACGTCTACTATAGTACCTGGTTTCACTAGAATGGTATAATTACGTGTGGTGTAGTAGGGCGTCAAGTGGTAGTACCTTTCAGATTACAGCAGCCGATCCTTCACTCTCGGTGGAGGGTGCTGATATCACACTGGTCCACAGACGTTCTGCGAATCTCTCGCCAGTGGCTCCAAGTAGTTGTAGTGCATGCAGCGGCCACACCACGGTAAACCACGTCGGCTCGTGGGCTAAACCTGGCGGAGGGGGACTTGCACGTTTCGACGGACGAGTCAGACGCGGAAATCCTCCCGCGAAATGCACGAAGACTGTCTCGGCGGAGAAGGCAGCCCGACAGCTGATAAGCGACAGTAGCTGGTGGACTCGGCGGGACAGCGGGGCATTGTGGAAGGCCTTAAGGGCGTTTGGTTGAGGACAAGGTAACCAACGGCCAGAAACTGCATCCCTCCTTTCTCCAATCGTAACGGGTAACCGTTCCATTGGCTCCAGGAATGTAGGGACGAGAGGGTGAGTTTGTACCCGCGCAACTGCTTACTCACTGAAAACTACTCACGCGCAGATGACTTCAAGCTATGTGAACTGGACTGAACTCAACTCAAGCCCTGCGGCGATGGTGTACTGGTGGTGGAGTAGTATCTTGATGGGATATTGCTCTAGCTGGAAGCTGCACGGCGGTCAGGTGAGAGTGGTCGCTCTTCGGTCTCAAGGTGGTGAGAGAACGAGTTCGGCAGCACGCCTGACGACAAGGCAGCCCTGTTCAGGGACGCACTGCCTTCCCTAATTCAGGAAGAGGCCTAGAAAAGGTGGCCTAAACAAAGCTCACCCCAAAACCTTCCCATGCAGTAGCCGTGGTTGTATGGGCATCAAATCACACGCGGAGGCAAGAACACAAAAAAGAAATGTCGTACACAAACCAACAACTTAAGCATAGCTGCATGGAATGTTCGTACTCTCGTGGATAACGACGAGAACATCTGTCCTGAGCGGAAATCTGCTATAATAACTGGGGAACTTCGCAGATATGGAATTGACATTGCCGCGATATCAGAGACTCATTTACTGGAGGAAGGTGAGCTTTATGAGAAAGGAAGTGGATATAACATCTACTGGAGTGGAAGACCAGCAACAGAAAAGAGAGGAAGCGGAGTCGGCTTTGCAATAAAGTCCCCCATAGCACGCATGCTGTCAGAATTACCTAAGGGTCTAAGTGACAGGCTGATGACGCTGCGCCTTCGGCTCGCGGGAAACAAATACGTCACATTTATCAGCGCCTACGCTCCTACACTCATGGCCTCGGATGAAGATAAGGGAAAGTTTTATTTTGATCTCCGAAATACCCTCAGTAGCATAGCTCCTACGGACAAGATCGTGCTTTTGGGCGATTTTAATGCTCGCGTCGGTGCAGAGCATACGGCTTGGGCTAACGTTTTAGGGCCTCATGGCGTGGGTAACTGTAACAGCAATGGGCTAGAACTTCTTACGCTTTGTTCACAATTTGGTCTCTCGATTACCAATACCTTCTTCCGTCTTGCAACGAAGCACAAGACCACCTGGATGCATCCGAGATCTAAACATTGGCATCTTATCGATTACGTCATTGTTCGCAGAAAGGATCTCAGGGATGTGCTCATTACCCGCGCTTTGAGAGGTGCAAATGGGTGGACCGATCACCGCCTCTTGAGATCTCAAATGCGCATGGTGCTACATAGGTCTCGCCAGTCACACCACAAAATACCTATTAGAGCCTTATCTTCTGCACTTATAACCAACCATGACGCAAGAGCCTGTCTGGACCAAAACTTTCAACAGCTTTCGGCGAAGCGCCAATCACTAAACGTTAGTGATAATACAAGCATAGACCAAGCGTGGAACGATTTTGCCAGTGATTTATCTCAGGCCGCTTATAAGTCACTTCCTTTACCACCTAAAAAACACCAGGACTGGTTTGATGAGAACTATACTGAAATACAAGGTCTTCTTAAGGAGCATCGTCGTTTTCTGCAGACTCCATCACTCTCATCACTCCATAAAGCCTCTGTTCAAAAGGCATTTCGGCAAAAAGTTCGAAGCTTGAAGGATACCTGGAGTCAATTTTCAATCCCATCAGTTCCTCTTTCAACCCCATCTGTTTGGACGATATGTCGCAAAAACCGGAAGTCAGTGAGCTTGATGATGCTCCCACACAGATTGAACTGCGAAAATCCATTCAACGCCTTCAGAATGGTAAAGCTCCTGGTTCCGACGGCCTGCCACCTGAGTTGTTCAAATACGGCGGTTCGGCCATTTTCAACCACTTACACCAGCTCATTCTTGAAATCTGGGCACAAGAAAAGATCCCACAAGGTTGGAGAGATGCATCCATTTGCACGCTCTACAAGGGAAAAGGTGATGCCTCCGAATGTGGGAATTACCGAGGAATATCACTCTTGGCAGTCGCAGGCAAAATACTCGCGCATATAATGAACGTCCGACTAAGTGCACTAGCCGAGAAGATCCTACCCGAGAGTCAGTGCGGATTCCGGCCAAACAGAGGAACTGTCGATGCAATCTTTGTCGTGAAGCAGTTACAAGAGAAGTGCCTCGAGCAACAGCAACCGCTATATCTTTGTTTCATAGACCTTGAAAAGGCTTTCGACCGCGTACCTCGCGAAGCTCTTTGGGAAGTCCTAAGGCGATCAGGCTGCCCTGCTAAATTCGTGAACATAGTTCGACGATTTCATGACTCTATGCAGGCGAGGGTGCAGTTTGATGACAGCCTTTCTGAGGGTTTCCCGGTCACTTGCGGTGTAAAGCAGGGCTGTGTGTTGGCCCCAACATTGTTTGGCATCTTCTTTGGAGCAGTAATAGCGGATACTGTTCATCGCTGTGAAGACCCCATATCTATTACTGTACGAACGGATAAAGGCGTTTTTGATCTGTCGAGGTTTCGAGCTAAGGGTAGATGCCAACAGCTCAAGGTTCTTGAAGCTCTTTATGCGGATGACGCTTGTTTTATGGCGAACAGCCCGAGTACTCTCCAGTCGTATATGGATCATCTTCAAGCCTCCTGCACAAAGTTTGGCCTAACCATAAGCACATCCAAGACGCAGATTATGGTGCAAACTCCTCGCGGAAGCCAGCCTGTAAAACCTGACATCTTTCTGGGTGAGCGTGTTCTGGACGTGGTGTCCCACTTCCGGTACCTAGGAAGCGAAATCAGAGATGACAATCGTCTAGACACGGAGATCCCGGTTCGCATTGCGAGGGCTGCTGCTGCTTTTGGTAAGCTAAATCAGCGCGTATGGAAGTCGCACGACCTTAAACTAACTACCAAGCTGTCCGTGTATAAAGCTATTATATTACCAATCCTGTTATATGCTTCAGAGACCTGGTGTCTTTATAGACGGGATATCAAGAAACTGGATACCTTCCATATGAATTGTCTTCGCAATATCCTGAGGATAAAATGGGAGGATCGTATACCAAACACGGATGTCCTGAGACGTTCACATATGCAGGGTATGGAAGCAATGCTGATGAAGAACCAGCTGAGATGGTGTGGCCATATTGTGCGTATGGAGGATAACCGTCTGCCGAAGGGAATTTTCTTTTCTACTCCCAACTTTCAGAAGGGACGCGTAAGGCTGGGGGCCAATATCTCCGTTACAAAGATGTACTTAAGAGGCACCTGACCGCCAGCAGTATATCGCCCAATGATTGGGAAGGGATGAGTTGTAACCGGAGTATATGGCGTTCCACTGTCCGCGTTAGGGTGAATGAGTTCGAAGAGGCACGTCTCCAATCACTGGATGTTAAACGTGAGGAGCGCAAGTCGCGCCCAAAGCCGTCTTACACCTACACCTACAACGACCGTGGTGAGCTCCACTGCCTGCGCTGTGACCGGATATTTGCCAACAAATTGGGATTTGCGAGTCATATTCGCGCTCACCGTCGTAGAAGTCCTACGAGCCCAACTACTTGAAGTCGCTGTCATCGGACCCGATGAAAAGGACATCAATCATAATTACGTAGGTACACGGCTTGCACATACGGCGGCTGCGTAAGCGCCCTTTTTCTAGAAAAGGATGACATATCGACGAAGCTAACAGCGAGATAAAGGAGCATCACTTCATCGACGCTCAATCCTCTTCGTTTCACCCCGTCTCTCCTCATTTCCTATATTGCCTCCATTTCTA
>JALPQI010018875.1:0-23309 GCA_025490895.1 Thaumatotibia leucotreta
TATATGGGCATTTTCAGAAAATTGTGTGCCTAATTACCAGAACTGTTAAATTTTCTAATCATATACCCTTTTCTGATTACATTAATTTGGTGTTAAAAATTTAATGTTATTAGACCTTACTTTTTTGCTGGTATTGGTGCAAAAGTTAATGTATTTTTTGATAAAGTCTTAAAAGCATAATTCTTAATGTTAACATAGTGCTAGTTTGTCGCTAGCAAATTGTGTTATGGAGCACTGAATTCTGTAGATTGAACTTCTGAATATTCAAACTTTTTTTTTTTACTTATTTCAAATGTAACATACATTTCGGTCTAGTGATTTTTTTATGGCAGTATAAAAAATCTTCTTAGTATCATTGATGTCCTGGTAACAGCAGGCTACATAAAACATACATAGAGACAGTCTTATACCTCATTAAAAAACTTACGAATATACTCTAGAAAATTTAGAAACAATATATTTGCCAGGTCGCGGACCACTCGTGGAGGGCTGGCGAGACAGCCATCAGCCAATCATGTGCTGCTACAAGGTCGTGCACGTCAAGTTCGAGGTGTGGGGGCTGCAAACCAGAGTCGAGGAATACGTGCAGGGGGTAAGGACACTACAATACAATAAATCTTTATTCCTTTCAACAGCCTCTCAGTCCACTGCTGGACGTGGGCGTCTGCGACATGGGCGTAAATGCCCATGATCGCCACGCTAGGCAAGCGGTTTGGCGATCGCAGTAGTGTGTCGACTATGATGATGCTGCTGCTGCCCATCATCAATCTAGGAATATTCATTGACACTTGAATCCCTTAGTCGAGTGATTTGGGGGTGGTAACTAATGTATTCACACTTCTTCATCATCATAGGCGTCGTCTTTATTTCACACCATAATAACTATAAAGTAACAAATATACTCAGTTTTATAAGTAGGTAGAGGCATATGGGCGGAGTTATCGCTAAATTGCGACCCCTTTCAGGAAACCTTAAGGTAGCGAAATAAAATCAGTTCTACATTGTTTTATCGCGTACTTACTGTATTTAGACGGTAGTATGCAGTAGGTTATAATATAAATCAATGTATTCTAAACTGATTCAAATATATTCGGAAAAATCTTACATAGTAGCTACAGCATAAGTCACGCCCATCTAAATGTTGTGGTTACAATCGAAATATAATGCGGATCATCTGAAAAAATACGAGAAAACCCTGTTTTCTTTATCAGTTTCTTTTAATCACTCACTTTCCGGAACACGTGTATGTGTAACTTATGACTAATTTTAAAATTATCAATAAACATACATGTTTTAGTATGTTATTTTGTTCTATTCATAATCACTTACTTGGAATTAAGTAGGTAGGTATATGATTATCAATGCTCGGCGGGGGTGAGCTGTTTTCATACTAAATGACATGTATCACGTGACATTTACTATGAAAAAAGCTCACCCCCGAGTGGCGATGTTTTAAAACACGACCGATGTTTAAAATCGACACGAGTTTGTGCACGTGTCTCGTACGACGTTTTTTAGTGCAGATGGCCCTCCGAAGTTTTGGACCTGACGTAAAATGATACACTTCTCGCACTAGAGCCTAAAAAAGGCACCATCTGTACTAAAAATTGTTAATTTTCTTCCTTGTTGTAGGCTATCCGTGAGATTTTGTTACTGGGTCACCGACAAGCGTTCGCATGGATGGACGACTGGTACAACATGACTATTGAAGACGTACGAGCTTATGAGAGAGATATGCAAGCGAAAACAAACAGTAAGGTATGTTGAACTTGAATGAAAATCTATTACAATATTTAACGACTCGCCCCGGTTTCATCGAATCAGGGATCGAAACCGGTTTTTTTGAAAAACTTCGATTTAACTTAATATTTTCAAATGTTTTATACGCTTTATGTAATACTGAATATTTTATGTAATTAACAGAATCGTATTTTTAATAACTCCACTAACAAAGAATTTATATACCAAAGAACGAAAAAGAGTAAAATTACATCCGTTCTCTTGTATGGAGAAAAAACCGGTAACCGATCCCTGATGCTGATACTACATTATATGGACTTCAATAATCTACCGTGTACAGCTTCACAAACGCAGTACAAGCAAAAATCAATAAAATTCTGCGTCAGTGCGCATTTTTTACTAACGATTCAAAATCCTAAATGAATATTTCGCTTGTTTCAGTTGAAAGCCGAAGAAGCGCCGCCCGCGACACCATCTGATCCCAAGAAATCGCCATCTTCCAAACCGCAAACTCCTAAAACGCCCCAGAGTGCGACCTCCACGCCGACCGAGTCTCGGTCTTGGTTTAACTGGTCTTAGAAACTTTGTGGCTAATTAGGTAAGCGTACTCGATATTAGACCAAATTTCCTCATACAAAAATGGAGAATTTTACTGTTTTCCTTATAAGTAGTGCGTCCCAATGCTGGGTATAGGCTTCCCCTATTTTCAAGTACTGTTCATAGATTTAAACTAAAATCAAAGAAAACTGTTTATCAAAAATAATATTTTTGATCTAGCCCTGACGCATTGGTAAAAATGTAAGTTTACAACAATTGACGTTAATGATTGTTATTGCATTTTTGACTTAGCCAAATGAGCACGTTTTTTGTGATACGTAGGTAGGTAGTTCCACGAGAGTTGAGGTCACGCTCACATCAACATGCAAACACACGGAGAATTTAAAATTAGTGTTGTTTTCATACTGATAGCAAATATAACTCCAACTCTAAGATTAATCAAAAATGTAAGTAATTTATTGATTTACAATTTTTTTTGCAAGTACCTTCGTACTTTATTGAGATGTGCATGTAATCATTCACCTGAACTTTGAAATTACCTATATTAAACTCTTACTGCAAACTCACATTAAGACATGTCGAGGTTGACAAGTGTAAAACAATGCCTAGAGTTCAAGGACGATAACGTGCTGATATTAATTCAGGTATCCGTATTTTTGGAGTGGCGTTTCTGTCTGTATTGTGACATGGTACCTATAAATAAGAATATCGCTTCATACAATGGCAATCAGCTGAGCTGATCTCATTTAAATAAAGCCTGCTGATACAAACAAACGTAGAGTTATGTCGTACAGCAGTTTAACAGTGAATATTTACTTTTAAATAACCTGTTTGCATTGTGATATCACACAAATTTGGCTTCTTATTGTATGAAGAGATGTTTTAAATAATATTCTCTGGTAAGAATATCTCTAATATTATACTTGAATGGTTGCAAAGCTATATGGGATGATAAAATGGTAAAGAGACATAAAACCGTTAGTGCAATTGTTATAAATTTACAATCCGTAGCATCATTTGGGCATTCGATATATTCGTCTAAATATAGATGTGCGTTCTCTTTGAGGGTCCACATCAAACAATTCTGAAGTGGGCCCTCAATGGGAACGCACAGTAAATATAGTTCCTATGTTCGAAATATTGTGGGATGTGTAGTCTAGTAGTGGTAAATATTTAGTTGACAGGTAGGTGCAAATATTTAGTTCACAATTTTTTAATTTATTATGATGTTATAGGCCTTTTTGTAGTTGTAGTATTATTTGACCTAATTTACGTTTAGATGAACTATAACGAACTAAAAAGAACTTACATGAATCATTAATACAATTTAAAACTGGCTCTGAATTGGGTTATGAGAAGGCTCTAAAGGAAAATAACTATAGGTACATTGAAAAACTTGAAATTGACATAGTGATGACATTTGTTCCGCGTGTTACCTACGCAAAAATGTGTAGTGCTAGCGAAAATATTTAAGCTTATGTGCATTCCGTAATAATTATTAGTCGACATATAAAACACTAGTCGACAATTATTACATCACAAATCCATGTGTGTGTAGCACAATGTTATTGATATTAAATGTTAATTAACTATTTAAACATGTATGTTATTAGTGTTACTTATCAAGTAAACACCGCTAAGTGTTACTATTACATTTACTTCCATTTCTCTACGGCCTTTTATTAATATTGTTGATATTAAAGAAGTGGTTGTGCGCTATTTGTAGAAAGTGTGAAATGACCACTAGGCAGTCCTAAGCTCTTGACTTACTTATACCCGAGTAAGGATGTGTTTCCATATAAATGACACCTATTAATGACTCGAGCGAGGTGTCATTTGTATGGAAACACATCCTCGCACATCTCTGGTGGAAACGCAGCCTAAACCTCCTTTTCTTAACTATAGACAACTGCATAAGGTTTTCCTAAGACACTAATCTTAAAGACATAAACGGGTCAAAATTCTTTTCGTTGTCTTGTTTCATACCACTCTGTCACGCTTCTAGTTGCTCTCTCGACTCAGTATATAAAAAAGATCCGGTACACTTGTATCCCTTTTTCACGTGAGATTTTAATCCATACATCAAAAATTGGAAACAAAACATCATCTCATACAAAAATGACAACTGTGTCACGATTTTTACCGGACACTAAATAAGACAATGAAAAGAATTTTGACCTAAACACAAAAAAGTCAACTTATGCAGTGGGTATGTGCGATACTTCTATTAAAGTCGAGAGGGACGAATGAGTCTGACTGACTTACTCCTGACAGTCCTGACTTACTGTAATTTATAATGATGCCTAAATTGAATACCAAAGTGTTAAATGCGTAAGTGTACCTATAAGATAACATAAATAGATAAAGCGAATGAAACTGAATAAACAATGTATAAAATATAAACAACTCTTATACTTGGGAACTTTACTGCTATACTCTGTTTGGTTAGGTATTAAAAAAAGGTAAACAATCTTGCAGTATCTTTTTTAATGAAAACTACGAGTAGAAAATAAGTTTTAGCAAATATACATTGTTTTGATTCATTAAGTACCTAGTTTGGATTTTTGAATGTATTTTTCAATAAAAAGATACTGCAAGATTGTTAACCTTTTTTTAAATACCTCACCAAACAGATACTCTGTGATGATACACTCTTTTAATGATACACTTTTTTAATATCATGTATTGTTATTGAATATTTATATAAATTGTCTCTATTTTACCTAATGTCTTCAGGAGTTAAAGGGTAGGAACAAAATTGAACCAGTGCAATATTAAATAAAAGCGTATTTATTGTATCAATGTAACTTGTGTGAATATACATGTGAGTAAATGTCTATTTACCTAGGCTTTTACTGACTGAAGGATAAATAAATAAACGGTTATTGTAGCTAAGCGAATCGAATACAAGAATATATAAAGTACCTACTTACAGTCACCATCAGATCAGTATCAAAGCGCCCATGACTCAAAAATATCTGAATATGCACTTTTAACTCCATAATAATATAGGCCTGATCAGATATTAGTGAGCACCCTGCCCGATCCGGTATATCTGATGGCGAATGTACTTACAACATTTAAATATAAGAAATAAAATATTTAAAGGGTCCACGGAAAAAACATATCTAGTCAATTCAAATTACAGAAGGAAAAACCACCTTACTTTTAACAGAATAAGGTGTGAATTTGCCCTGATTTTTTTAAGCACTGGACATGTTTTTCCGTGGACCCTTCATTTGACTAATCTCAAAGTTCCGTCATAAAATAAAAGGGTTAGATAACTACAAACAATATTGATTATCTGATTTTAACTTTATTATTACATATGTAATAAATAAGAGTGTCGCTATAAACTTGTAACTATTAAATTATCTAAAAATGTTACAGGGATATTTGGTTCCATAGTCATACTTAGTTGTTTTTACACGGCGTAGGTGTAGAGTAGAATACGGGTTTATAACCATAAAACAGCCTACATTGTTGTGTCGTGTTCTTTCGGTTTAATTTAATTTAAATTTATCAAAGCACTGACTATTTAATGTATGTTAGTATACTCTTATCTTACATATTGAAACTGAACATATACAAAATTAAAGATATTGTACTAAATGTTATCGTCTTAACCCGGCGGGAGTGTGGCAGGGTATCTCATACCCTGCGTTTGACTTATGTCAATATATTTAGAGTTTATTTTTGTTTAACTTTTTTTCACCACACTCTCGCCGGGTTAAGGGAGAGGACTCATGAACATTGCTATAGTCATATTGATACCAAGATTCAGGCACTGGTCTCACC
Organism: Thaumatotibia leucotreta; assembly: GCA_025490895.1. Classification (NCBI taxonomy): domain Eukaryota; kingdom Metazoa; phylum Arthropoda; class Insecta; order Lepidoptera; family Tortricidae; genus Thaumatotibia; species Thaumatotibia leucotreta. Next base: position 6,097 of record JALPQI010018875.1, read on the forward strand.
GCGAGCTACTAAGCTATTAACTATCGGCTATAAACACGAACAAATGATACGCGTATCTTTTGTTCGTGTTTATAGCCGATAGTTCATAACTTGTAGCTCGCGGTGAGACCAGTGTCTTAGTACTTTATAAAAACTATTTGAACATTGTGAACATTATGTAAAGGATGATGAAGATACACAAATACATCTGATTCCAGTCTTCTCTATCTAAATCCTACCGTAATTGTATATATATATATTGCGCTTGATGTTATCAAAGTGTATGAACAACGCGAATAAATGTATGAAATGTATACAATTATTCTTTAATTTCATTATTATCATAATTCGTCACCAAATACTATGTTACCTAAAATCTGTAAACTGACATTTCTCACAACACTGCCCTGTTTCACAACATTAAGGCCTTTATTTTTTTTATAATTGACCAAGACAATTATAAAAAAAATAAAGATCAGTTACCTATCAAAATGGTAGGGTAACTGATCATGGCCACTAGGACACATGGATATATATTATGGTCAATATATTCAATTTGAATTGAACGTCACAGATTTTCATCTCCAGGGTTAAAACTTTCAGTCAATCAATTGCATTTAAGACGGGTCTAATTTTTTTTATTAAAGCTTTAGACATCAGCTTAGAGTGATTTGCTAATGTCATTTTAATTCGCTAATAAAAGTGAATTATAAAAAGATCTGTTTTCTGTTGGCTACTTTTATTATCAATTTTGTATGGCTTGCTGTCGGAAAACTGTGGAGAACTGATGACTCCAATGACACCGGGGCTGCTTTCCTTTTGGTAACCTTTTGAACGCTAAACTTGTGGCTAAACGCCAAACGAAAATAATGTGTCAACGATGCCACATTATAGCAACATTGAACCTTGCGGAGTCCGTATTGATTTATCGAAGCAAAACATTCAGCCATACATAGACATCGGTTATGCTAATTCTGGCGTCAGTTCAATCCATCAGTTCTATTGTCTGTTGACTGATGCCAGGCTAATTTGAACTCTGTGTCTTTGGACTGTTATGAGACTGATAGAAAATGACTGACCGTCTAACCGCTGACCAAGACTTGTATCCAAGCCTGCGACCATGAGTATTTCTTAAAAGCTTGTAACTTGTAATACAAGCGGAAGTCCTTATCTAATTAATGGTGTTAAAAAGAGACTTCCACTTGTATTACAAGTTACAAGCTTTTCAGAAACGGGCCCATAGGCCATTGTCTTATATAAACATGGACATCTAACGAGAGCTCGAAAATACTCCAAAAATAATTCTGCAATAGAGCCAAGATGGGTAGGACATAACGTTTTTCTTAACACCACGCATATTTCAGCGCAACATCTTTGACAAATGCTTGTACAACAAAGCCAATCAAAATTGTGATGGACCAATCACAACTATTTTTAATTAGGGCTTAAGTTTTTATAGGTTGATATTGAAATTCATTACCGTGATGCATTGACGGGTGGGGCTTCTCAACTAAAATTCAGGACCGTTTTTGAAAGGCTATTATGGCGTGCGGCTTCCATGGTTTATTTGTTCGTAGATCCAAGCCAAGTGCGCTCGGACACTGGTGTAGACGGCGGGTATCCCCGGGGCCGCGCACCCGAGCCCGTGGCTGCTGATGCCCTCAACCAGCCCGTGGCATATCATTGGGCCGCCGGAATCTCCCTGAAAAGGCAGTTTGTCATCGATTCAATATGGGATTAATCATACTGGCATTGGGTGTTCTTACAAAACGAAGTAAAATAGGCATGAGTTTCCAGTCTCATAGGGATGAAATTTTATTGATAGTCACCTGCCGCCCAGACACCTGGGTCAAAATTATTTTCGTTGTCTTATTTTGTGTCCCTAAAAAACGTGACATAGTTGTGATTTTTGTATGAGATGATGTTTTGTTTCCAATCTTTGATGTATGGATTAAAATCTATAAAATCTAAATCGTAAAAAAGAAATACAAGTGCACCGGATTTTTTTATATACTGAGTCGAAACAGCAATTAAAAGCGTGACAGAGTGGTGTGAAACCAGACAACGAAAAGAATTTTGATCCACCTATTAAAAGGTCTTCCGAAATAAAATAAATTCTATTCAATATCCTACACTATGAATTCAAAATTCACTGGCAAAGTTTATTGTCTGGGCGGCAGGAGGGTAGAAACATGCGTGGTATTTAATGTGTTTTAGTAGTTCAAGGATACATAAGTGTTATAAAATTCTATTCAATATCCTACACTATGAATTCAAAATTCACTGGCAAAGTTTATTGTCTGGGCGGCAGGAGGGTAGAAACATGCGTGGTATTTAATGTGTTTTAGTAGTTCAAGGATACATAAGTGTTATAAAAAATGGATACAAATGTAGGTGTATAAGCAAAATAAATTTTTTCATTCGCATAACTACACCCTAAAATTATCTGAATACGTAAATACTAAATTATAATACTGTACCTACTGAATTTCAACAGATGGTGTAAACATTAAAACTCACACCAGAGTCGCTTTAACACATTCGCTACGGCAATTAGTTAACATATTTGCATCGGGGCGAATAGATTCGATGCCGTAGCGAAGGTGTTAAATGTTGCAGGTTTTTGAATTAAAATATGGCTCTATATGGAACTGTGAATAAATTTGTGGAATAAAACAAATGGAAATCAATGGCTTGCTATAACCCAGCGGAAACTAAAATATTCATAGGTATTCTTCAGCATTAAATATTAACAGGCATTTGGCTGTGGGCTGTGGGTACAACTCGGCACCTTTGAAAGGTTAAAGAAATACGTAAGGTCAGGCTGCGTCGGTGAGTAGGTGGTCAAGTTTTTCATTCTCCAATTATTCATAGGAAGTAACAAGTGTTGTAACTCCCCCGTCGCTGCAATTACCCTATTTGAACTTAAGGTTAATTTGTCACAGGGTTATCTTTGACTTATAATCGACGATGTGTAACAATGATCCCTGATAACCTGAGGTTCATACAGAACTACGATGTTTCGTCTAGCTACGAGTAGTTGTAATCTATAATAAGTCTCAATGTACTTACTTCACAAGTATCTGCTCCGTTCCCGACAGCACACACCATTCCACTGTCGAAGTCGGGTGCCATGTAGGGACCTAGCGATTGCGTGCACTCGTCTAAGGAAACTATCTTGACATCGGCAGTTAATAGAGTATCGGATAGTTCCTTGGTGGACACGTATTTAACGCCGTACCCGTAAACTTTGCATTCTCCTAAAATAAATGCATAATTTTGTGTAACGGGTGGGTGATTCTTGACACATGGTTAAGATGTAATCAAGTACTTAACGGTATGCGAATGACTACGTTGCCGTAAATTGCTAGTTTATCATGAGTCATGTTAGTCATGTACATATATACCTACCTACACCTGTAAGTACTGTAAGTATTACTGTGGGCAGTAAATATTGAAAGTATCAATAATAATATCGTGATTGTTTCCGACTGTGGTAGATATCAAAACTAAAACTTACTTTAGATATAGTGAAAGTTAGGTAACTAAAATAAAATTCTATACCAATGTGAATCATCAAAGCGAACTAATACGTATAACGTATCTAGGACCTTTTAACATCCTTTGCAAATAAACCTAATAAACACAACATTCAAATCGATTGTCTTATTACAAAAGTTTACAACTCAAATTGAAGTTCCGAAAATAGTGCTGGTTGCATCGGAATCAACATACCTACCTCCGGCGCCGAACGAATGCTCAGGCAGTACGGTTTCATTAAGTCCTGGCAGGTCTACTCGCTCCACTCGAAGCAAAGCAATATCGTGTGCACGTGAATACCTAAAACAACATTTGCAATCTGAACTTTGTTAATATACTGCGTCTATATGTAACATGGCGGGACGTCTATGCGGTGTGCATAAATAAAGTAAGATAGGTACCTAGTTATTTTCAAACGTACTGTATGGATATTACAATTCATAGTGCTAACAGTGCTGATGGAATGGAATGCAATGTAATCGTCAGGAAAGTAACGTCACACTCTTGGAAAGGTTGGGGAGATGTAGTTTTCCTAACACCGCACTTTTTTACCTTCTGCCCTAGTACCAGCACCAAAGTGCTAACATGCTGCAGCGAATAGCTAAGATAAAGTGACGCACATTATATTTGTTTTCAAGGACGCAAAGTTGTTGTTTACCTCTCGTGAAATTTGAAAGGTTCATAAAATGAAATGAGCTAAACAATAACTTTGCATCCTTGTAAAAGAAGTTTCCATTCCATTCATTCATTTTTCATTTAAGATGATTTTGGGCAGCAGTATCATCATAGTGGACACATTACTGTGATCGCCAATTAACTTGCCCAGCGTAGCAATTATGGCCATTACCTCCTGTTGTGTACATCGCATAAGTATCTAATAGAAGAGGCCTATGTTTAGATTTAAGATAATCAGTTTGTAGCAATGACTTGTAAAAATCCATGTATTTTTATCAATAAAGTATCTGTATCTGTATCAGCACTGGACTGAAATAGGTTGATGATGATGAAACCAAATAAGCGGCTACACTAGCCATTAATTAACTTCAGATACCTACAGCAAAGAGTAGTACTTGTGTATTGGCATTCCAGTAGGCAATTAATCCTGATTTACAGCTTTTTCCTAATTTATGGCGCTTTAAATTTAAAACGGTCATGACGTCTTCATAAACAAAGAACATTTGCTCACCTTTGTGACCTTGCCCGGCAAAGTATAACTTGGTACGATAATCCGCCTGACGCGGAAGGTCGATATTAGCAGTCATGGTCCCTATTCACAGCGAATATCAACCACGCTAAACCGCGATACAAGTGCGACCTCTAAATGGGCAAAGTTCTTGCTGATCTAGGGGTCAAGATATACCGGAAATTGCTCGTAGAACAAAAACTCGTGAATTTGGAGTCATGACGTCCAACAATACAAGGGCGGTAAGCCTGTCGTGCTTTCCACCAGCTTTATAAAGACTAATTAATATTCCTTAGCATGATTAAAAATTGATTAGAATAAGTCGGCTCGCTTTAATGGTGTCGTGCTAAGGGATTGTTTAGGTAGGTACTTCAAATGTTAAAGTCGACGTCATAAATCATAAAATGTATAAATTAATACTCATAGCGAAATGATACTCATTTCTATTTTTTGCATCTGTGATAGGTATTAGTACCTACAAACAAACGCAAGCTCGGTACAGTCACCAATGAATTCATTCATATCACAACGGCCAAATATCATGAAATAAAACTATGAAAATTATTATTCATGTGTAATCCTCGCGGTAATCATCACTTTAATACCTAGTAGATACTTAAAAAAATACGCATTTTTATTTAGGTAACAATGCAGTGATGCTTTTCATGTGGGCGTGCAGAAGAAATGAAAATAATCAACAAATAAAAAAAACCTGACTTCATCCGATTTCTCCAATATCCATCATCAGACCCCGACTAATTTCCAACGGGATCACGTCGGGATTATATCAGTCCATTAAAAAAATGGACAATCGGTTCACGATTCTCGGAGATATCGAGTAACATACTCAACATTCAACTTTAAGCAAAATGCGCCATGATTTATCAGCACGTGGACAAAACATACTTATCATAAAGCTGGTGCGTAATAATCTCCAATACTCTCGTTAGCAGCGGTTCTTCGCAGAGATTGTTCAGCTGGAGCTCGTACCCAGAGCCGTGGACGCAGTGCGCGGCGGTGGCAGCTAAATTCTGCGAATGGATAATTTTCGAATGTTAAAAGACGAAGCAATTAAAGATCAACTCTGTGCTGAGATCCGCGATAATGGCCATTAGATGTTGTTGTTTCATCTAGAGTAAGATACCTATAGGTACACAATTTAAATTCTACTATGCACTACCTACTGTATAGTTTAAGTAATCAAATTATCCTACCGACTGCGCCGGTAATGCACATTGGAAATTAAGAAAAAAATTAACACGAAGGTAACACATAGTTAACATTTTACGATAGGTTTATTTTATTTTGCTTTCATGATCATTTTGAGGCATTTGTATCGCCGGTGTAAGATTTAAATTTATATAAACGGAGTTGATGCTTATTGCTTAGGGTATTATATATGGGTTTCAAAGCCATAAAGCCCGAAGTACCTTCAACCTTATTCCAAACTAATAGACATGGGTGTCATCGACAGGGTACTAAAGCTAAACGAACATGGCTACGTTTGCCTTATGTCTCGGACATTATACATTCTGAAATCTACCAGGGGGGGTTGGGGTTACCATGACGTAGTACTAATGCGATTCAGTGTAGGCCAAGAGAAAGCTGTCGTCAAAGGCTGTCGTATATCGTATATCTCTGTCCCTTTCCCTGAACCTAAACTGAATCTCATTATAACCTTAAGGTGCATTTAGACCAAACGAGCATTCGCTCATTCTATCCCTCACTCTACGATATCAACAAATTTCGACGAATCACATTTTGTGGAACGAACGAATTTCGTAGAGTGGGGGATAGAATGAGCAAATGCTCGTTTGGGCTAAATAACCCCACTGAAGTCTAAACGTACCGGAGTGAGCAGTGTTGCCCCGCATAGGTGCTGTCCATTGGTTGCATTACGGAGAGATGCTACACGCACTTGTTTACCTAATAATATAGTTAGAATGAGTAAAAGTAATAATTATTATGCTAGCAAACATATATTGATATGTTTTGCTAGCATAATAATTAATAATACCTAAGGATATAGCATAATAATAAATGCTAAGTATTGACTTAGCATACTTGTACAGACATTCCAACAAAACTTTATTTTATTGATTCCAGGGTCGCGTTTTATAAAGTTACAATTTACAATTTTGCTTTTTGTCTATCTTTCTAGCCAATATGTGCGTGCGTTAGAGAGGCAAACAGCGAAATTGTAAAATGTAATTTTATAAAACGCGACCCAGGTAGGTAACTATTTTAGAACCGGTAACATACTATAATAATACGATTGCATGATTATTTCTATTGTTCAAAGAAAGACTCATACAAAGACAAATTTTTGGACTGCACCCAAATGTCATCACCAGGTGTTAAGACAATAAAACTTCAGAATTCAGAACTATCAGCTAGAATATACCTAACATCGAGCTATATTAAAAATTAAAAATAAAGATAAACAGCTGGTCTAGCGAGAGTACAGCTAGTGTGTAGGTATTTAGGTGATAAAAGCCTCGCATGTTGACAGTAATAAAATATTTTATGCATTTCCGTAGATACTTTAGATAAGCCATGTGATGTTAATACAACTACCTACTCGTATTTACCTATCACTCTTTTCTACAAACATTCGTCTATTTGATGTTATTTTTTACAATAGTGTTATATTCAGACAAAACCACACATATCATTAAAAAAAAACTAAATGTAAATACAGTCGAAGTTTTACTTCATGAATTCGAAGTGTATGTATTCCTGAACTTTCCATCGAAAGTGTCAACTATGGGTAGGTAAGTATAGAGCTACCAGCCACCCTCTATAGTATCTTATGGCACAAAGGCCGCAAAAATATCTGGCACAACAGGCCCGGCCGCGACATTGGTCTAAAGGCCCGGGGCCCGGCCGCGACATTGGTCTAAAGGCCCGGGGCCCGGCCACGACATTGCATTGGTCTAATTGCCCGGCCACGACATTGGTCTAAGGCGACCAGCGGCGAGCGAATCCATAAGTTGGAACGAGATGCCGATATGGGAACTCCCTCTCGCACGTATGGTTTCCGCTAAGCCTGTCGCCTTAGACCAATGTCGTGGCCGCGGCATAGAGCGATATTATCTTCCTTCGAAAATTCTGCACAGCTTATATTCCTAACGGTCCTAACCTTTACAAAAGGTATGTTAATACTCGTTCATCTAAACCTCGGTTGTAATATACATTTGCTGAGGAAAATACATAGTTCCATAAAATTTAATTGAAGTACAAATTGCTCGTAAACTGCAGGAAAACAAACACGTACCCACAATTTTATACCATGTTGATACAAGATTAAGATGGATTATGATGGTCACTCTTTATCGTTTATCGTTCGACGGGTCTCTTTCGCACTCGCATTCTTGACGTGGATGACGAACGAGAAACGTTAGAACAGAATCATCAAAAGTTTACAGGAAACGATAAAAGTCCTGTGTGTCTACCATTAGATTACTGACACTACTGCTTCACTAAGTGCTAATACTATGCCGATCGAAATTATCTGATAGAACTCCTATGCCATTGACACGCGTGTGTGACTGAACAGATTGTACTCTTATGCCAGTGACACAGCACTTGTGTCAAAAACGTTCGTATTTCTATGGCACTGGCATGGGAGGAAGAACTTGATTTATGCTAGTGGCATAAGAATAAGGTTAGTCTGATCACGTATGTGTGTCACTGAAATAGGAAGCAGATTTTGTTGGTCACACACGCTGTGTCACCGGCGTCGAACGTGTTAATAACGTAGGTACCGGAATCTCATGGCAGGGCTACTGATATAATAATTATTACCGCACTCGACCGATGAGCCCTTCACCACCCTTTTAACCCTTCGACATTCCACAGAGCAAGTTATCAACACTATGAAACAAGTAATTTTCACTATCTTTAATATTTGCCGTGCCATCGTAGCGAGGTGTTATCATACTATACTGAAACATAATGTATATATCAACTATATTTTTTTAATGAATACCTTTAGCGTAGACTATACTCTTCATAGAAGGTTCCGTGAATACAATAAAATAAGTATAGGCACTTCTATTACTGTATAATTACAAAACGTATCATGAATAAACGAAGCTGTACCTAAATATCATAATAAGGTCATAATCAATTAATCATAAGGTCATAACATGAAAATAGGTTGTAATATTATATACCAACATTTTGGTCCTTCGACCTGGTTATTTTACACATATCCTTTTGTGAGTTCCGTAGTAAACAAGAAACCCTTATAGTTTCGCCATGTCCGTCTGTCCTTCTGTCCGCATCATAGCTAGCTGCATAGAAATTTGCAATTTGGTACAGGTATACATATTAATTACGCCAAAAAGTGGTCACTAGATGAAAATTAAAAAATAATAATTTCGGGTACCTCCCCTACTGGTGAAGTGGGGATGATTTTTTTACTTTGCTAATAATAATAATCCTATAGTCTGACCATGGCCCGACATGCTCTTGGCCGTAATTGCTTAAAAAGTAGCAGTATGTGTTTAGGCGGGAAAATTAACGGGAAACAAGTAGATTAATGGAAATCCTTACAGATCCGTTGCAGCAGTAAATCAAAATATTATTACTTTACATGCCTGTTTTATAAATAAGCTAAACACGAATGCTTTTTAAATATTTATGGTGCCTAGAGCATTAGTATTATTACTCTCCTAGAAAGTAAACATGTATGTATGTAAACATGATAAATTATAGTGGCATAGATGCTGCTTTTATAGCAGCTTTATGCCTGTGACAGCCAGTCAGGCGAGTTAAATTGTTCGTGAAATACAGGTATTTCTCTCTGCATTCCTTCGAATTCGTAGAAACTGAGGCCCTACCGTGACCCACGAACGAAGCCTCCCACACACGTCACACTTATGTACGAATTCACGAGTGCGAGAGAGAGGCAATACTTCGTTCGTGATACGCGGTCTCTGGCCTACTACCGCGAAAATCGAAATTCGTAAATTTCGAGGATTTTTCTCTGTCACTTCAACGAAGGCGTCATTAGAGTGAGAGAGACAAATCCTCGAAATTTGCGGATTGCGAAGTTGGCGGTAGGGCGGCAGAACAGAGAGCAAGATGAAACTGACAGTGCATATTTGTATTTGCATTGCCATTGCAACTATCGTAGCGTATTAAGTAGGTACGTGGTATTTATTAAATGAAATGTACGTATATTTTAAAAATGTTTACTAAAGAACTCTAATACACAATAATGCGTTAATAAAAGTCGTGACGAAACGCTCCATGTGTAAACAGATGTTCACTATGGGTGCGAACAAAAGCCAACGTCAAACACTGCTCTTGTTTTAATTTCATGGATACTAAAATATGATTAAAATAAATGGTTAAACTTACCTACGTATTTTTAGTCACTTTTTTGCCGTGTGGTGACGGCAGTAAGAATACATTTGTCAACACCCAAACTCCTCCTGCGGGTGTCGTAAGAGTCGACTAAGGGATTGAAGTGTCACTGACCATTTTACAAGATTGATGATGGGCAGCAGCGTCATCATAGTGGACACATTACTGCGATCGTCAATCCGCTTGCCCAGCGTGGCGATTATAGGCATTTACCTCCTAATGCGTCTATATGCATAGTTAATAGGAGAGGCCTACGTCCAGCAGTGGACTACCATAGGCTGATGATGATGATGATGATGATTTTTAGTCACTAACATTCGATGTATATTGAATACGTCTCATGGATCTCCGATTTGAGTTACACTTATCGCAAAGAGATGTTTTAAAAGATAGCCATTAACTGTGACACGTTAATGCAGTAGAATATATACCTCATAAATATTTGATCTGGGTCACTTTATCTAATTATGACTTAACATATTTAACACTGAATTCATCGAAGATAAAATTTGTTTGCTGTAACTTTATGATAGGTTTAATTTATCTTTTATCCTGACATTTTAAATTGTTTTTGACGCGTTGATTAAGGGCCAAATATATTCTACCAGTAACAACAAAATAAAAATTTTCATGTATAATCAAATAGTCAAATATAACAGATAAATATATATCTATATTTCATATATTTTAGTTCTTCTGTAGTTAGGTTTTGCTATGCTTGATTTCAAATATTACCTATATCAATGCAATAATAAAAAAATACATACGTAATATCAGTAACCCTACCATGAGATTTCGCTACGTATAGTTTGAAATTTCTAAGAATAAACTTTTGACACTTTAGAAATGAGCCTTATATATATGACGTTAAGACTATCGGAAAAACGGTTAGCGTTACCCTTATATTAATAAGGTTTAATCTATAACTGTCAAAAGTTAATTCTTAGTTTCCAACATAATTAACGCGCGTTTATTTTCTATCCGTCCTGCTCGCCCTTGCGTATTGGCGCTAGCTCATGGTACGGCTACAGTGTTTATGAAGTCGTAGTACGAGTATGTATGTATTCGTATTGTAAGTAAATAAGTTCTGCTATGCTATTCTCTTATTCACACATTCGACGCTGCGTTCATCAACGAGCTCGACGACGAGACACCCTTCACTTCGACGTCGAGCGCAGCGCTGCGAAAAACGGTATTCACTAACGTAAGTAGAACAGCTCGTCGTCGAACTGTAGGCGGTAACTCTCGACGCAGTGTAGTTCCAGCTCACATTCGTCGTCGAGCTCTAGTCCCGTTTAAAGTGTATTAGTGAATACCATTTTTAGGCACGACGCTGCCGCAGCGCTGACACAGCGCTGATAGCAAGGCGGTTTCCTGTCCGCCCCAAATGCCAGCAGTGAATAACACTGCTGGCATTTGGGGCGGGAAGGTTCTCGATTGGCGGCCACGTACCGGAAGGCGCAGCGTGAGTAGGCCCCCCACAAGGTAGACTGATGACCTGGTGAAGGTCGCAGGAGTCCGCTGGATGCGGGTGGCACAGGACCGGTCATTGTGGCAATGTTTGGGGGAGGCCTATGATCAGCAGTGGACGTCTTTCGGCTGATATGATGATGATGATGAAGTTCTATCGAATATAAAGATCTCAGACCTATCAGCATTTTGCCTTTTTTATCAAAAATTATTGAAAAAGTCGTATGCCAACAAATGACCGAGTACCTTGAGGCTAACTCTATCTTGCCGCAAAAACAATCTGGTTTTAGGTCTAGACATAGTACTGCAACTGCCCTATTAGATGTTATTGATGACATCCTATCTGACAGTGACACTGGATTTGGGACAATAATGGTACTGCTTGATTTTTCGCGCGCTTTCGATACTATTAATCACAATCTATTACAGTGGAAACTGGATAAGTGGAACCTGGATTAGTGGAACCTGGATTAGTGGAAAACCTCTTTAAGTGGACCAAAAGTCTCGGTCCCAGTCCCTTGGTAACGAATTACCTCTATAAGTGGAATTTCGGGACCTCTGTAAGCGGAATCCAATTTTTCGTAAATTTCTTATTTTGACCTCCGTAACTGGAAGCATCGGCAGTGTTGTCACATACAATTTGGGAAAACTGGTAGTATGACATCCAAAAATAGGTAGAAATTGGTAGAATTAGAAGCGGAAAATTGGTAGATCTACTACCACCTAAGGATCGACGCCAAAGACGCCATCTATAATTCCTTATACCATACCGTTTTACCAACCGACTCGAACAAAATGTCACGAAAACTGTCACTGTCACTATTTCTGCTGGCATCTGGCCTACTACCGCGAAATTCGAAAATTTCGAGGATTTTTCTCTGTCACTCAAACGAAGCCGTCATTAGAGTGAGAGAGACAAATCGTCGAAATTTACGAATTTCGTTTTTCGCGGTAGGGCCGCTGACACTATCAGTAGTGTCAGTGGCAAGTTGTCAAGCTGACAACTTAAGCCACTGACTATTATGATATTCATGATATACCCACAAGCTTTAGCACGGAACGCGCCCAAACGTTGAAATAACAATTATATTTCGTAAAACGTACGGAGAATGTTCATCATCATAAGATTTTGAAAAATAGGTAGATTTAAGACTGAAAGTGGTAGATAGGTAGAATGAAGGCAAAATAGGTAGATCTACCAACAAGTTGGTAGATGTGACAACACTGAGCATCGGTCTTCGTAACCTCTATGAGTGGAATAGCTTGGCGATATAAAATTTGTATTTTTAATAAACAGTCACAATGGGGGTAGTTTGGTTCGTTAATGGTTTGTGTTTTAACTGTACGATACGTAGGTATTTTTCTTGAGATTTCACTACGTTCAGTTTGGTTACTTTAGCTGTACTGCGGTGCCGTGCTGTTAGATAAGCAAAAAATTCGCCTTATTACAAGGGAATAAAGTCCAAAAGTGTAGCCATATCTTTGACGTCGACTGTTCATAAAAGTTCAATCGGTACATGTATTGATTTATTTAACCATACTGGTTTACTTTGCATAAATAAATATTAAGAGAGATTTTTTGTTTGAAATATACTAAGTTACTTTAAAATAAAGGAAAGTTATTATTTTTGTATAGAAGTACTGTGGATTATTTTCAGTATTGCTTTTTGAAGTCTTACTTACATGCCTATTTTTGTTGTTAACTCATATCTTCATACAGGTTTGTATGGATATACATATTATGTATTTAAGTCTTGATCTTTTTTGACCATTATACGTGACCTCTATAAGCGAAATTACTAGCACCTACAACCTCTGTTAGCGAGAGCCTCTGTAAGTGAGAAAACGTTTTATTTGAACCTGGTTAAGTGGAAAACTGGATTAATGGAAAACCTGGATAAGCGGAACTAAACAGCCGGTCCCTTGCGATTCCACTTATCCAGTTTCCACTGTAATATCAAAACTAGCCTACTACGGTTTTGATGGACTTACTCTAAAATGGTTCTCTAGCTATCTTAGCGGTCGTATGCAAATAGTGAAGTTAAGTAACGAGCGTGGCATAACTTTGATCTCAGAAGCGTCTCTTGTCTCCCATGGCGTTCCGCAGGGTTCCATATTGGGTCCGATCCTATATATTCTATATAGCGCAGATATAGTCAAGTCTATTCAAAACTGTAAATATCACATATATGCAGACGACCTTCAGGTATATCTACCGCTTAAACCTGAAGATGTCTCCGGTGCGGTATATAAAATTAATGACGACTTATCTAGAATAGTACAATGGTCCAATAGAAGTAGCCTATTTTTAAATCCCTCTAAGTCCAAATTTCTTGTCCTAGGCACTGAAACGCAAAGGCGTCAGATTAACAGCCAAAATCCCAAAATTAAAATAGGTAATGACTGTATAGAACAGGTCGAGGAGGCTCGAAATCTAGGAGTTCTTATGGATGGCAAGTTAAGATTCCATAATCATATCTTGGAAACGTCCAAAAACTGTTTTTACCGTTTAAAAATATTGTACCGCGTCCGCAAGTATTTGAGTATTGACACTCGCATTTATCTATGTGAATCCCTAATTCTTGCCAAGCTAAATTATGCCGACACAGTTGTCGGTGGTTGTTTATTGTCCCAAACCAAGAGGCTACTCCAGCGCGTTCAGAATGCATGTGCTAGATTTTGTTTTCACATACCGCCTAGAACTCATGTGACTCCTTTTCTTAATCGAAGAGGGTTACTAAACATGGAGTCGCGACGTTCAATGCATTTTGCTTGTCTGCTGTTTGGCATAGTGAGGACTTTGACACCCAAGTATCTTAGTGCTAAGTTGCAATTTTCGCAACGTCATATTAGGGGTGCAGCCCGTCTTAATTGTCCTCGGCACAAAACGTGTGCATTTCGTGGCAGTTTCAGATACTCTGCTACGAAGTGCTGGAACAATATTCCACCACCTATAAGAAACTCTGTATCTATTCAATCGTTTAAGGTTAAATACAAAAAGTATGTTCTAGATCGGCAAAGGATGTCAAATGGTGAGCAGTAGTTGCGAGTATTACGATAGGACATTGATGCTAAATAGTTTTTGTTATTGCCATATTATTCTGTCTCACTTTTTTTATTTTTTTTTTATTCTTTGTTTTTGTGTAATTGACAACCTGTAGCAATCAATAGAACTGTAATTTTAACATTAACAACATGTTTTGATGCCTCTCATTGCTTACTATGTCATATATATATTATTTTGTCACTAAGCTATTATTATTTAAGTGTGGGAAATAATGATTATAACATAACTACATATCATGATATCACTGAAATGTTAATCATAATGCAACCTCAATGTTTATCCTCTTTTTCTGTTTGGTCCAATTTTCTTGTATTGTATCTTATATTAATATAAGTACTTAATATGTTATTGTAATTGAAGGGACGTTTACGGAAGTAGCATGGCTGACTACCCTGGTGGACACCTACGGTCATTATAAATGCTCCTTTAGAGGTGTCAACCTGTCTAAGCAGCTGTATGTTTCTCTGAACGTCCCTGCAACTGTAATTTGCACCTTTGTTTGTAACGTGCGGTGGCCCTCGAAAGGGTTTCCACGGAAGATTAGCGTCTGGGTATCCAAAAGGTACTCTGACACATGCTGAGTAGCGACCTTTTCAGTGACGCTAAATTAGGTTTTATTTTCTTTTTTGTTTGTTTTATTAATGATACGTGTTCCAGTTTAGTGTCCTGAATAAATAATATTTCATTTCATTTCATTTCATTTCTAGGAAGTCATTTCCCTTACATTTTTGACTGCTTACAAATTGTACGGAGATGTGTAAAGTGAGCCGTGTGGTGACGGCAGTAAGAATGCATTTGTCACTACCCCAACTCCTCCTGCGGGTGTCGTAAGAGTCGACTAAAGAATTGAAGTGTCACTGACCATTCTACAAGATTGATGATGGGCAGCAGCGTCATATGTATGTAAATGTATGTATGTTGGACGCCTAAAGTTAATAGGAGAGGCCTACGTCCAGCAGTGGACTAATATAGGCTGATGATGGTGATGATGATGATGATGATGTGTAAAGTGACCTTATTTGACTGTAAGTATGATTTTAGGCAGGTATAGTTTGGGAAATATTATTTGACCGACTCTTATCTTACTTACGACCTTTTGTTTTGCATCATTAACAATAGAAAAGTGCTAGACTGCTGATTGTCTAGTAAGTGTTAACGCAAAACAAAAGGTCGTAAGTAAGATAACAGTCGGTCAAATAATATATCCCGAACTTATACCTGCCTAAAATCATAAATGTTACAAAAACAGTAAAAACACAAATACCCCGCACCACAGATCCAACACCAGCGGCGAATGAACTCCTCAAGGCGCAGGTACACAATAGCTGGTGGCCTATATCTACTCGTGCAAGGTCCGGTAGTGTGTGGGCGGTGCTGTACCTACGTGCATTATTTGGCGCACAAATAAAGTCGACCTTTTACTAGTGCAAATAAAGGAAACTATGGAGGAAGTCGTCAGTCATCAGTGAGTGACAGAGTAACAAAGACAGAGGCCGTTTAGTAGACAGCACATCCTAATAAGGATAATATAGGAGTTCATTGTTTGCCTAGGATTACGCGCCTTATAGAAAATAGTTATTTGTTATACAAGGGTGCAAAGTTGTATTTTACCCGCGAGTATGAAATTGAAACACGAGCAAGCGAAAGGATTCTATAGTTGAACCACGAGCGAAGCGAGTGGTTCTAAAATAGAATCCTGAGCAGCGAGTGTTTTAACATACGAGAAGTAAAATACATTTGCACCCGTGTGTAACACAAAACTTTTCCCCTCACTATAGCGAGGAAACTCAAAAAAGGTAATTATTTGTTCACATTACAATCATCATCGGGTTAGTGATAATAATTTTCCAAATGCATCATGTATTTAATGCAAGATTTTGTCGCAGTAAACTTACCACGAAAAAGTAAACGCAGCACGATTTTAACTTTTAACACATTCCTGTTGTTGCACACCAACGCCAATGCATTATTAAATCATTCTCATTCATTATTTTTACAAAATTATAACAGAACACCCTGAAAGTTGTTTAGTTTACTATTTTTAATATTTTTATGCGTGTTCGAGTCGGTAAATAAAGATTATAACCTATAATATTCTTTGACAATGTTGACGTTGACATTTTCTGCGTTTTGTGATTGCATCTAGTCATATTATCATCATTCACTAAAACAATTGTTACTTATGGAATTTTAGGATTTATATGTTAAAATCATCATATTATATAAAGGTTTGTATTTTACACTAAATTCTCAAACAAATTATTTAATTATCATTAATATGGAACAATTTCCATGAGCATTTTACGTTTTGTTATTCCAAAACCAAGATCATTACTTTGCCACACAAGTGAATAATATGCGTTTTTACACGTTCGTATTAAAGGATAAACGAGCACTTTACGAGCTAGTGAGGGGAAAAATACTATATTTTATCCCCTTTTCTGTTGTTCGTCGACTAAAAGAAGTACAACAAACTGCGGTGGCCGTCGCGTCCCTCTCTCTCTCTCTCTCTCTCCAACTTTGCATTAATCAGTGTGCAATACAATGTGCTGCCGCTGTAACGTAGACTAACTTTTCATCCCGCTTTTAGATGAAAAG